>CM064486.1:33170665-33173165 GCA_032716605.1 Paralithodes platypus | reverse complement strand
AATGGGCCAAAGCTGGAGGGTAGACTACCTTTCGAAGGGAATTTTAAGACAGTCCGTTTCTGTCAAGGTCATGAAAAATAGCCGGCCGATAGTCAGGCCAGCCCCTTTTAGTCACCTCTTGCGACACGCAGGGACACAGGGTGGGCAATTCTGCTCTACATCTTATGTAGTTACCTCTCACCCAGAGGGATATACACATAGTAGGATTGATATGAATGACATATACATACATATCTACCAGAATTTATATGAATGTCAGATAGTTAATAATAATAATCAGAATGAGTGTTTGTGGTGTGTTGTGTATTTACCGGTATGTGTGTATGTATGTATGTATGTATGTATGTATGTATGTGTGTGTGGTGCGTATGTGTGCGTGTGTGTAATGCTTGTATATATGTGTGATTGTGTGTGTGTGTGTGTGATAATTGCCATGTTGGTGACGGGGAAGGTGAAAGGGGTACGTGGTGGTGGTCGTGAATAGAATGAGAGAGTGCGAATGCCAAGGTCAGATTGGTTAGCACTATGGGAAAATCTCTCTCATTATCTCTCTCATTATCTCTCTCACTCTCTCTCTCTCTCTGTAACAAACTTTCCTCAGAAGTTGTAAATAGTTTTTCAGTAAAGGGATTTTAGGAAAGATTAAATATTATTTTTCCCACCCTGCAATGAAGGTACTGTAGTACACTGCGGTCTCTCTTCTAACACCAACAATATATCCCAGGAATGGACCGCAAGGTCTTTGCGATACTAACTATTCCTTGTAAGTTTGTAACTCACTCTAACTCTAGATAACTAACTAACTGGTGTGTGTGTATGGGGGTGGGGGTGGGGGGGGGAACTGAATATATGGACAGCAGATGAAGTTAACATGAAAACAGAAAACAAAAATGATAAACAGAGACATGCATGCAGATAAGACAAAGTTTGACTGATAGGGCCGGTAATTTACAAGTGACATATCACGACAGGTGAACACAGTCAGATCAACAAATATACATACCTGCAAAACATATACTTGCCACATCAATGCATTATACGAAGAGAAAACTAGTATATTCAGATGGACGACAAACAGAGAAACGAAAGGTTGAAAGGTGACATATTTACGATACACGAAAGGAAGAAAAAAAAACGTAATAGTTTGGTGACTCGTAAGAATGCCAGAGGTGGGTGAAGCCAGTCAGAAAGATAGGAAACAAATGGACGGGCAGGAGGTGGAGGAGACGGGTACAGCAACAGGAGACAGATATAGGTAGAAGACCGGCGAGAGACTGATAGATAGACGGGGCGAGTTTCTAGATAGACAGACTATAGACTAGCCTAATTGGATGCATAGAAGTTTGAATACTTAATGGGATAGGTTACGGGTGACAGGATACTGGTTGAGACAGACAGGACACAGGTAGAGATAGGAGGCAGGTAGACAGATAGGATGGCTGGTAGATAGACAGGTGAAGATAGGAGGCAGGTAGACAGATAGGAGGGCTGGTAGATAGACAGGTGAAGATAGGAGGCAGGTGGACAGATAGGAGGGCTGGTAGATAGACAGGTGAAGATAGGAGGCAGGTAGACAGATAGGAGGGCTGGCAGATAGACAGGTGAAGATAGGAGGGCTGGTAGATAGATAAAATGGCTGGTAGATAGACAGGTGAAGATAAGAGGCAGGTGGACAGATAGGAGGGCTGGTAGATAGACAGGTGAAGATAGGAGGCAGGTAGACAGATAGGATGGCTGGTAGATAGACAGGTGAAGATAGGAGGCAGGTAGACAGATAGGAGGGCTGGTAGATAGACAGGTGAAGATAGGAGGCAGGTAGACAGATAGGAGGGCTGGTAGATAGACAGGTGAAGATAGGAGGCAGGTAGACAGATAGGAGGGCTGGTAGATAGACAGGTGAAGATAGGAGGCAGGTAGACAGATAGGAGGGCTGGTAGATAGACAGTGAAGATAGACAGACAGGAGGGCTGGTAGATAGACAGGTGAAGATAGGAGGCAGGTAGACAGATAGGAGGGTTGGTAGATAGACAGGACGAGCATCTAGGTATGGACTTAAAGAAGGCTAGAAGAAGTGATGAGTTGACAAATGTACGGTATAGGGGAAGGCTTAATTAAGGGGAGACTGACCGTTTGTTTGGTCTATTAATTAATTTATTCATATTTTTTTAGTTTCCCCCCTAGACCTCCATCAAGCTTTGAAAAACACCCCTTAGACCCCCTTTTAAGATAAATTTCTACATTTTTTGGTAGAGAAATGTCTCGGCCGAAGGCCGATTCTTCTTAAAATTGCAGGCTCGCTATTGCTCGCCAGGAAAAATCGACACGTAAATGGCACGAAAGATCTTAAAATTGACAACGAAATGGGGCGAAAGGTGTTAAAATCGCCAAACTAATACGCCGAACGTCTTATAATCTCAAAACTAGTGGGGCTAAACATTAGGGAGAAAGTGGTCCAGGAAACCGGCCCATCTCCCCCTAATTAGGACACGGGTGGATCGAC
>CM064486.1:33100665-33165665 GCA_032716605.1 Paralithodes platypus | reverse complement strand
AATTACAGGCTCGTTATCGATCGCCAGGATTATTGTTTACACCTAAATGACACGAAAAGTCTTAATATTGAAAACAAATATATGGGACCGAAAATCTTAACCAAAATAATGGGCCGAGCGTCGTAAAATCTAAAAACTATTGGGGATAAACATGAGGAAGAAGGGGTACCGTAATAATGACCCATCTCCCCTTAAAGGGTTAAGGAAGTTAGAGGGTTAATTGCGTTAGTCTATAACCCTTTGATTTATAGGGCTCCTTCCTAAGCTCGGTAAAATCATCTGGAAATGCTAAAGGGCTTAATCCTATTTGGTCTGAGGGAGGTTTTATTGGACCTCCCCTGTTTCGCTCCATTAGTTTGGATATTTTGAGACTTTTCACCCCATTGGTATGGCGATAATAAGACGCTTCACTGCATTCGGGTGTCGCTTTTTTTTCTTGGCGAGCGATAGCGACAGAGGATCTGGGTGGGTATTTTATTTTAGTTTGAAGGAAGTCTGGGAAGGCGCTTTTTGCTAAACCAGAGGACAAACTAAAATACATTGCCCGAAAAAGGCAAAAGTAAGCAAAATCCTCAAATAATAATTGAACAAAATATCATAATAATCCCAAAGACGTCAGACCTGATAGGGTTAACACGGACTCAAAATTCAACTTCCCCTCGTACACTTCCAAGCAAACATAATATATACAGTACAGTACCGTATGTTTGTAAATGTTGTATATATAATATATACAGTACAGTACCGTATGTTTGTAAATGTTGTATATATAATATATACAGTACAGTACCGTATGTTTGTAAATGTTGTATATAAAATGACTTTCTGTCCTCTACCAATGACTGTCCATATCTCTGACCGGTACACTTTATGGGCTACATCTCTCTGCCCGTCCCCTCGTATCTGTGACCGGTACACTTTATGGGCTACATCTCTCTGCCCGTCCCCTCGTATCTGTGACGGGTACACTTTATGGGCTACATCTCTCTGCCCGTCCCCTCGTATCTGTGACGGGTACACTTTATGGGCTACATCTCTCTGCCCGTCCCCTCGTATCTGTGACAGGTACACTTTATCGGCTACATCTCTCTGCCCGTCCCCTCGTATCTGTGACCGGTACACTTTATCGGCTACATCTCTCTGCCCGTCCCCTCGTATCTGTGACCGGTACACTTTATGGGCTACATCTCTCTGCCCGTCCCCTCGTATCTGTGACAGGTACACTTTATGGGCTACATCTCTCTGCCCGTCCCCTCGTATCTGTGACCGGTACACTTTATGGGCTACATCTCTCTGCCCGTCCCCTCGTATCTGTGACAGGTACACTTTATGGGCTACATCTCTCTGCCCGTCCCCTCGTATCTGTGACCGGTACACTTTATGGGCTACATCTCTCTGCCCGTCCCCCTCGTATCTGTGACCGGTACACTTTATGGGCTACATCTCTCTGCCCGTCCCCTCGTATCTGTGACCGGTACACTTTATGGGCTACATCTCTCTGCCCGTCCCCTTGTATCTGTGACCGGTACACTTTATGGGCTACATCTCTCTGCCCGTCCCCTCATATCTGTGACAGGTACACTTTATGGGCTACATCTCTCTGCCCGTCCCCTCGTATCTGTGACAGGTACACTTTATCGGCTACATCTCTCTGCCCGTCCCCTCGTATCTGTGACCGGTACACTTTATGGGCTACATCTCTCTGCCCGTCCCCTCGTATCTGTGACCGGTACACTTTATGGGCTACATCTCTCTGCCCGTCCCCTCGTATCTGTGACCGGTACACTTTATGGGCTACATCTCTCTGCCCGTCCCCTCGTATCTGTGACCGGTACACTTTATGGGCTACATCTCTCTGCCCGTCCCCTCGTATCTGTGACCGGTACACTTTATGGGCTACATCTCTCTGCCCGTCCCCTCATATCTGTGACAGGTACACTTTATGGGCTACATCTCTCTGCCCGTCCCCTCGTATCTGTGACAGGTACACTTTATCGGCTACATCTCTCTGCCCGTCCCCTCGTATCTGTGACCGGTACACTTTATGGGCTACATCTCTCTGCCCGTCCCCTCATACCTGTGACCGGTACACTTTATGGGCTACATCTCTCTGCCCGTCCCCTCGTATCTGTGACAGGTACACTTTATGGGCTACATCTCTCTGCCCGTCCCCTCGTATCTGTGACAGGTACACTTTATGGGCTACATCTCTCTGCCCGTCCCCTCATATCTGTGACAGGTACACTTTATGGGCTACATCTCTCTGCCCGTCCCCTCATACCTGTGACAGGTACACTTTATGGGCTACATCTCTCTGCCCGTCCCCTCATACCTGTGACAGGTACACTTTATGGGCTACATCTCTCTGCCCGTCCCCTCGTATCTGTCAATATTATGTTCTCTGTCTTTTTTCCGTCTTATAGTGCGTAAAAGTTTCGTCTCTGCTCACATCTTAAGGGGAGGTTTCTAGTTTGTTTCCTACTCCTCCAGCAATCTTAAAATTTCACCTCCTTGACCCCCTTTCAAGATAAATTTGTAAATTTTTCGGTAGAAAAATGTCCCGGCCGAAGGCCGATTACTCTTAAATTACAGGCTCGTTATCGCTCGCCAGGATAAAATCGACACCTAAATGGCACGAAAGGTCTTAAAATTGACAGAATGGGGCGGAAATATCTTAAAAATCACCAAACTAATGGGGCAAACTTCTTAAAATCTCAAAAGCAATGGGGCTAGACATTAGGGAGAGAGGTCAAGAAAAAAGTCCCTCAAGTGGAAATCTCCCCTATATATGTACACGTATAGACACACACACACGAACATACAGTGCATACACACGACAGATAGATAGGAGATACGACAGATAGATAGGAGATAAGATACAAAGACAGGATGGATAGATAGAATAATAGACATATAGATTGACATGCGAGATAGATTGACAAAGAGCTGATACATAGAGCTAGAGAGAGAGAGAGAGACAAATATATATGCACTATTATCTCCAGTCCATTCATCCCCTCTCTCTTATTCCTTGGTTCTTACTACCCTTCTTCATTCTTACTACCCTTCTTCATTCTGCCATAGTCAGTCTCCAAAACTCACTCACTTTCACACAATCTCTCTCTCATCTCATATACACCCGCTGCTGCCACCATAATAACAATAATAACCTAATTACTTTTCCAAGAATCTCGAGTCAGAAGCCTTGTCATTCCCATCTCTTAACTCCACCCCTACCCTACTCCACCCACCCTTCTCATACACCACCAACCCCTCCCTCTCACCCTACCCTGTGACTCCCCCCCCCCCTTTCTCATACACCCCCCCCCCCCCTATAAAATGAGGATGAGTGTCCATGTTTTAATCCACTACACAATGACATGATAAAGATACTTAACCTTTTCCTATATTAAAGAGAAGGAAAATCTTACTTGGAGAATGTGTCTCAATTCAACACTAGTCGTACAATCCATATTCGCCCTGACTGGCGGTGGTTGAGACCGACTGGGAGTAAATTTAATTAACCCTCTCACATCCTGACGCGATTTTTGAGCCTATTAGGGATACTTTAAAGCCTTTGTTACCGTCAGGGGTGTCTATAAACCTTTAGTTTGTTTACTTCAACCTCTGCAGTTGTCTTTGAGTTAGCTGTGGGCAGAAAACTAATTTTGGAGAGGTAATTATAACAGTAAGAGTAATCTATTTCTTATTGTTAATCTGGCAACCTCTGCGTCCTATGGTCGTGAGAGGGTTAAGTAGTTCACGTGTATTTGTGAGATATACTCAATATATATATATATATATATATATATATATATATATATATATATATATACACAGTATGAAGACAAATAAATCAGTGTTAAGTATAAACATAAAGTGAAACAAAGTTATTAATGCTTAGTAAAATTAATCATCGCTTAATACTATATATAATATGCTTTGAAATACTAAGTCATAATAATGTCAAACACTGCATGGATAATTAATTAAGTCAATAACTCCATTTGTTGGTAGAGATGATAAATATTAGTTCAACCGCTGAAATTTCCAGGCTAACAGTATTATGAACCGAGTCGTGCAATTTCCAGGCTAACAGTATTATGAACCGAGTCGTGCAATTTCCAGACTAACAGTATTATGAACCGAGTCGTGCAATTTCCAGGCTAACAGTATTATGAACCGAGTCGTGCAATTTTCAGGCTAACAGTATTATGAACCGAGTCGTGCAATTTCCAGGCTAACAGTATTATGAACCGAGTCGTGCAATTTCCAGGCTAACAGTATTATGAACCGAGTCGTGCAATTTCCAGGCTAACAGTATTATGAACCGAGTCGTGCAATTTCCAGGCTAACAGTATTATGAACCGAGTCGTGCAATTTCCAGGCTAACAGTATTATGAACCGAGTCGTGCAATTTCCAAGCTAACAGTATTATGAACCGAGTCGTGCAATTTCCAGGCTAACAGTATTATGAACAGAGTCGTGCAATTTCACACACATAATTTGGTCAGTGCGCTACTTACTAATTTCCATTGTTCTTGTGAAATTTCTTTATTTTCGAACGTAATGAACTTCAAAGAGAGAGGAAAAACATTTCACATAGGCTACTGACATATCAACAAATACAAACACACACACACACACATACATAATCACACACACACACCCACACACACCCACACCCACATTCACCCCCACCCCGACACCCCCCCCCCCCCCCCCCCACACACACTACAAAAGTATTACTACAAAGGCCTCTTCTTGTCATGAACAATACAAAGGATGGCTGAATCAGGTGTGTAGAAATGAGTTATTGTTCACTGTATACAAAAACACACATACACACACACGCACACGCACACACACACGCACACACATTTGTTACCCATTGATCACCCTATGCTTTATATTGGTAAACGATAACTCTCCGCCTTTCCACACTTCCTAACTGAAATAATAAATACACACTAAAGAATACATGTACATAAAGAAATATACATATTAATATGTACTGTAACTGGCATATCATTTTATTATATAGGATACCTGGGATTTGTTATAAGTCAGAACAGCGACGATATAATTAATTTTCATAATTAAACTAGATTTTAACTCCTGTGTCATTTAAAATAGGAGCAATTATGAGAGAGAGAGAGAGAGAGAGAGAGAGAGAGAGAGAGAGAGAGAGAGAGAGAGAGAGAGAGAGAGAGAGGTGAAAGATAAAGACAGCGGATATCCCCTACCTACACTAACCACAACAACAACATACACACACAAACACACCACCTACCCATCACTCAGGTTAAGGAGAGTTACCGGATTTGTTTTATCTTTCTCTCCTTTTCTCTCTTTCTCTGGCTTGTATCCATTCGGCCCCATTCAGCCAACTATTTTAAGACGTTTATCCCCATCCAGGTGTCGATTTCTTCCTGGCGAGCGATAGCGAGCCAGCATTGTATGGAGAAATCCGGCTTTGCCGGAGAAATTTTTCGATCGAAAAATGTACAAATTTAGCTTGCTCTCAAAACAAAATACAGTATAGATGCTGGCTCGCTACCGCTCGTCAGGAAAATATTGACACCTGGATGGGGGTAAACGTCTTTAAACAGTAGGCTGAATGGGGCCGAATGGATACAAGCAAAAAAAAAAAAAAAAAAAAAAAAAAAGAGAGGTGGGCTCCCTTAACCACGTAGGATACGCACCCACGCTATTTGTTTCTTTGTTTTGGCTACCGTGTTTTTGTTGTTTGTATTTTTCCCCCTTTTGTTTTTTTGTGATGGAAACACGAGTCGGGTTTAGTAGAGCGAACTGGAACGCGTACAAGCGTGACATTTCTCCGTTAAGGTTTTTGTTTGTAGTTTTATTCAAGTCGGGAGAAAGAAAGGAAAGGTATGTTTTTAGGCTTAGGTACAGCGTTGTCACTGGTCGACTTGTACACGGGCTGGGGCTGGGACCACACACGCATGTACACACACACATGTACACACACACATGTACACACACACACACCTGTACACTCTCACACTAAGCTGAGGTACGCATGCATTTACATACAGGTACTACACACACTCACATTACAGAATGATCACACAACTATACACAAATGTCATTCTGGACCCATTCTACCTCATGTTTAGCCCCAAAGTTTTGAGATTTTACGATAGGCCTATTCGTCCTTTTAGGTTGGCGATTATAAAACCTTTGTGCCTTTTTGGTGTCGATTTTTTTCCGGGCGAGCGATAGTGACCCTACAATTTAGGAGGAAACGGCCTTGGGCCGAGGTATTCTTCTACCGAGAAATGCACAAATATATTTTGGAGGGATTGTTATAAGGTTGATGGAGGTCTAGGGAGGTAACTAGCAAACAATATTAAATATATAAATAAATAAATAATCAATACAAATCTTCCCTTGACCATTTGACCACGAGCTATTAAGGGGAGATTTCCACTAGAGAGATTTTTTTCTTGACCTCTTTCTCCCTCATGTTTATCCCCATTGCTTTTGAGTTTTTAAGATGTTCACCCCATTAGTTTGGCGATTTTAAGAACGTTCGCCCCATTTCTATCAAATTTAAGACCTTTCGTACCATTTAGGTGTCTACTTTTTCCTGGCGAGCGATAGCGAGCCTGTCATTTAAGAGGAACCGGCCTTTGGCCGGGAAATTTTTCTACCGAAAAATGTACAAATTGATCTTGAAAGAGAGTCTAGGGAGAGTAATTTTAAGCTTGATGGAAGTCTAGGGAATCAACTAAAAACCTCCCCTTAATAATATGAATATACAGTATAGGTGCTTAGTTTTAGCCAGAACAAACATTGCAGGGAATGGATAACTGGTAAACTATGTAACCCCTTTGTCTACAAGAGATTATTAAGCCGGTATCACACGAGCGCTTTTTCCCTCAACATTTATCCTTAACACTGGTCTGGCAGCTTATGAGGTCAACATTTACAATATTTTAGTTACCTTCATCTACCGTCAGTCTAGTTTCCGAATCCAGTGCAAAATATTCAAGAAATGTTGCCAACAAAATGTTGATCATCGAATGTTGACTATATAAAAGCTCTCGTGTGATACCGGCTTTATCCACATCAAAGGTGCCAACAACCACCTCAACACCAGCCTACACTGTGAGAGTATCATAGCAACCAGGGGGAGACACACACACACATACGCACACACAACCATATATTATATACACACCCATCCACTCCCACAAACACACAACCCACATCCCCTCCCACACCCAGAGGTTAATGTTCAAGTGTTTTGGCCTACTTATTTGGAACCGGGTATAGTGTATATTATTAACTAACTATCAATACGGCAAACCTTTAATACGGTAAATACAATACAACCTTTAATACGGTAAATACAATACAACCTTTAATACGGTAAATACAATACAACCTTTAATACGGTAAATACAATACAACCTTTAATACGGTAAATACAATACAACCTTTAATACGGTAAATACAATACAACCTTTAATACGGTAAATACAATACAACCTTTAATACGGTAAATACAATAACGTGGCTTGTCAGGGAATACGAACCCAAATACAACATTAATCATAAGCACTGAGGAGAGAGACTATTCCTGCCAGCCTCAACACTGAGGAGAGAGACTATTCCTGCCAGCCTCAACACTCTTCCAACCACTGACAACACTACTATCAACACAAACGACCACAATTGATAACATCCAAACCACTACAATAACAACAGTACTACCACCACTATGACAACATCTACCACTACTACAAACACATCTACCACTGCTAGAAACACCACCACCACTGCTACAAACACTACACACTCCCACCACTGTTACAAACACTACCACCATTGCTACATACACTACCACCACTGCTACAAACACCACCACCACTGCTACATACACTACCACCACTGCTACAAACACTACACACTCCCACCACTGCTACAAACACTACACACTCCCACCACTGTTACAAACACTACCATCATTTTTACATACACTACCACCACTGCTACAAACACTACACACTCCCACCACTGTTACAAACACTACCACCATTGCTACATACACTACCACCACTGCTACATACACTACCACCACCGCTACAAACACTACACACTCCCACCACTGTTACAAACACTACCACCATTGCTACATACACTACCACCACTGCTACAAACACTACACACTCCCACCACTGTTACAAACACTACCACCATTGCTGCATACACTACCACCACTGCTACAAACACTACACACTCCCACCACTGTTACAAACACTACCACCATTGCTACATACACTACCACCGCTGCTACAAACACTACACACTCCCACCACTGTTACAAACACTACCACCACTGCTACATACACTACCACCACTGCTACAAACACTACACACTCCCACCACTGTTACAAACACTACCACCATTGCTACATACACTACCACCACTGATACAAACACTACACACTCCCACCACTGTTACAAACACTACCACCATTGCTACATACACTACCACCACTGCTACAAACACTACACACTCTCACCACTGTTACAAACACTACCATCATTGCTACATACACTACCACCACTGCTACAAACACTACACACTCCCACCACTGCTACAAACACTACCACCATTGCTACATACACTACCACCACTGCTACATACACTACCACCACTGCTACAAACACTACACACTCCCACCACTGTTACAAACACTCCCACCACTGTTACAAACACTACCACCATTGCTACAAACACTACAAACACCACCACCACTGCTACAAACACTACCACCACTGCTACGAACACTACACACTACCACCACTGCTACAAACACTCCCACCACTGTTACAAACACTACCACCACTGCTACAAACACTACCACCACTGTTACAAACACTACCTTGTCACCACCACACCGGACTGGAAGAGACAAGCCTTTACAAATCTTCCCCTTCGCTTTGACTAACTTTTTCTTCTAGTCTCTTTCTGTAATACTTTTTGTCTCGTTACAAGTCCATTCGTCCTCTCCCCCTCTCTCTCTCTCTCTCTCTCTCTCTCTCTCTCCTGTTTTGCAATCCTTACCTTCCACTTTGTAGGAAATTCTATGTTTGCATAAAGTCCGGACTGCCTAGTAGGTACCGCAAGGTCTGTGCAATCTGTGTATGTATTAACTCTATATATACTAACGTACAATATATTTTTCTCTCACACACACACACTCTCTTTCTTTTCACACACACACACACACTCTCTCTCTTTCTTTTCACACACACACACACACACAGTGAACGTGACCGAGAACACTGCAATATTTCCCAGGAAAATGGAAATGTCTACCCCGTTGCACAGTGGGTGGGTGGGTGTGGGGGGGATCTGAGGGAGAAGGAGGGGGTTGTATGAGACTAATAAAGGACAATCGTTAGTATATTTATCTCTTCACCCTTTCTGTATTTCTGTATACGGTGATGCTGAAATTCCATCACTAGACGATTTTATTTGGTTTAGTATATCACTCTTTTAACTCCTTCTGTATGTGGTGACGCTATGCCTCCTCCTATACGTTATCAGTATACGAATTTACCATACGATTTACCCCTTCGAATCCAAAAGGTCCTTCCAAAGCTGAGTAAATCCGTCTAAGGCTATTCAGAATATAGTGCAACCTGGCGTCACTGTACTCAAAGGGTTAACGTAACTTAGACTCATCTTTAAGGTGGATTTACACGAGCGCTCTTTTATGCAACACTTTTAGTCTATTCTGAACTGGTATCGGCAATTATATATATATATATATATATATATATATATATATATATATATATAAGTACCCCCTTAACTACTGCATAAGACAATACACCTCTAATTTAATAAGCTAATTTTCCTTATATGTATATATGGCTATTTGTGCTTATTTTGTTTTATAAATAATGACTTTTCGATTGAATTATGAATGCAATATTAACAACAGTAAAATAAACATTATTATATCATTAAATCCGATTAGCATATTTGTAAGCAAAAATATAAAGTCCAAGAATTATTGGGAGTGCCTGTGCGGTCGTGGTCAAGTCAGGATACAAATTAACAACTCTGATTTGACTCTCTCCAGGCTTGATAATTAAGGGGAGACGGACCATTTTGTTTTGTTTTTTTAATATCCTAATAATTAATGTATTCCTTTATTTCTTAGTCTTCTCTCTAGACTTCCATCAAGCTTAGAAAAACACCCCCTAGACCCCCCTTCAAGTTAAATTTGTATAATTTTTCGGTTGAAAAATGTCCCGGCATAATGCCGATTCCTCTTAAAATTACAGGCTCGCTATCGTTCGCCAGGAAAAAATAGACACCTAAATGGCACGAAGGATCCTAATATTGACAAAGAAATGGGGTGAAAGGTCATAAAATCCACACACTAATGGAACCAACGAATTAGAATCTCAAAACTAGTGGGGCTAAACATTAGGGAGAAGGGGGTCCAGAAAAACGACCGTCTCCCCTTAGCCTTAACAGACATAGCCGAACATAATTGATCTATAAAAGCTTTGTTAGCCTGGAGGATTATGACAAGTTTGGACAATATATAATGGCTATAATTAGACGAGTTTTATTCAGTTTAGGCGGAACTGTTGAAAGCTAGAGTGTGTTTACCCCTTTGGTTCCTAGAGATACTTCCTAAATTGCATCACATCGTCTAATGATAACCAGAATAAAGTGTACAAATGCGTCAAGTAAGGAAAGAGTTATTTCACAAAGTAATTTCCTGTAAAATTATATACCAAACTTTAGTCGGAGTCGCGAGAATATTAAACAACTTTTTAATCAAATTGTACGTGTCATTTATCCTGTATTATTACAAGCATCAAAATGATAGTCAAAGCAATGCACGTGGCAGTAGTAGTAATATTAGTAGCAGTAAATGATAGTCAAAGCAATGCACGTGGCAGTAGCAGTAAATGATAGTCAAAGCAATGCACGTGGCAGTAGTAGTAATATTAGTAGCAGTAAATGATAGTCAAAGCAATGCACGTGGCAGTAGCAGTAAATGATAGTCAAAGCAATGCACGTGGCAGTAGTAGTAATATTAGTAGCAGTAATAGTCAAAGCAATGCACGTGGCAGTAGCAGTAAATGATAGTCAAAGCAATGCACGTCAGTAGTAGTAATTTAGTAGCAGTAAATGATAGTCAAGCAATGCACGTGGCAGTAGCAGTAAATGATAGTCAAAGCAATGCACGTGGCAGTAGTAGTAATATTAGTACATAAATGTAGTCAAAGCAATGCACGTGGCAGTAGCAGTAAATGATAGTCAAAGCAATGCACGTGGCAGTAGTAGTAATATTAGTAGCAGTAAATGATAGTCAAAGCAATGCACGTGGCAGTAGTAGTAATATTAGTAGCAGTAAATGATAGTCAAAGCAATGCACGTGGCAGTAGCAGTAAATGATAGTCAAAGCAATGCACGTGGCAGTAGCAGTAAATGATAGTCAAAGCAATGCACGTGGCAGTAGCAGTAAATGATAGTCAAAGCAATGCACGTGGCAGTAGTAGTAATATTAGTAGCAGTAAATGATAGTCAAAGCAATGCACGTGGCAGTAGCAGTAAATGATAGTCAAAGCAATGCACGTGGCAGTAGCAGTAAATGATAGTCAAAGCAATGCACGTGGCAGTAGCAGTAAATGATAGTCAAAGCAATGCACGTGGCAGTAGTAGTAATATTAGTAGCAGTAAATGATAGTCAAAGCAATGCACGTGGCAGTAGCAGTAATGATAGTCAAAGCAATGCACGTGGCAGTAGTATAGTAGCAGTAAATGAAGTCAAAGCAATGCACGTGGCAGTAGTAGTAATATTATAGCAGTAAATGATAGTCAAAGCAATGCACGTGGCAGTAGCAGTAAATGATAGTCAAAGCAATGCACGTGGCAGTAGTAGTAATATTAGTAGCAGTAAATGATAGTCAAAGCAATGCACGTGGCAGTAGCAGTAAATGATAGTCAAAGCAATGCACGTGTCAGTAGTAGAATATTAGTAGCAGTAAATGATAGTCAAGCAATGCACGTGGCAGCAGTAAATGATAGTCAAAGCAATGCACGTGGCAGTAGTAGTAATATTAGTAGCAGTAAATGATAGTCAAAGCAATGCACGTGGCAGTAGTAGTAATATTAGTAGCAGTAAATGATAGTCAAAGCAATGCACGTGGCAGTAGCAGTAAATGAAGTCAAAGCAATGCACGTGGCAGTAGTAGTAATATTAGTAGCAGTAAATGATAGTCAAAGCAATGCACGTGGCAGTAGCAGTAAATGATAGTCAAAGCAATGCACGTGGCAGTAGTAGTAATATTACAGTAAATGATAGTCAAAGCAATGCACGTGGCAGTAGCAGTAAAGATAGTCAAGCAATTGGCAGTAGCAGTAAATGATAGTCAAAGCAATGCACGTGGCAGTAGTAGTAATATTAGTAGCAGTAAATGATAGTCAAAGCAATGCACGTGGCAGTAGCAGTAAATGATAGTCAAAGCAATGCACGTGGCAGTAGTAGTAATATTAGTAGCAGTAAATGATAGTCAAAGCAATGCACGTGGCAGTAGTAGTATGATAGTCAAAATAGTAGTATGATAGTCAAAGCAATGCACGTGGCAGTAGTAGTAATATTAGTAGCAGTAAATGATAGTCAAAGCAATGCACGTGGCAGTAGCAGTAAATGATAGTCAAAGCAATGCACGTGGCAGTAGCAGTAAATGATAGTCAAAGCAATGCACGTGGCAGTAGCAGTAAATGATAGTCAAAGCAATGCACGTGGCAGTAGTAGTAATATTAGTAGCAGTAAATGATAGTCAAAGCAATGCACGTGGCAGTAGCAGTAAATGATAGTCAAAGCAATGCACGTGGCAGTAGTAGTAATATTAGTAGCAGTAATCGGTAATCATAAATGCTAAACAAAATTACTATCGTGGGCAGATGTTCCAGTGTAATAATAATTAGTTATTATTGTTATTATTATTATTATTATTAGTAGTAGTAGTAGTAGTGGTGGTATTATTATTAGTAGTAGTAGTGGTGGTGGTGGTAGTAGTAATAGTAGTAGTTTAACATAAATGCCAAGAAACGAACTCTTGTACAGCTGTGAACTATATAATTGGGCGTTATCAAGTTCCATTTCTGACATCATTTCCTCTTGGTCGGCAATTTCATCGTAATAATAGCGATCTGCCCCGTGTTTACAACAATAATATACGCTATAAAACTTGAACAATTGCGAATAATTGTGCAAACTCGTTAAAGTTGTGAAGTTATCGGCGAGGTATTATAATTTATTACTATCATTATTGTTGTTGTTATTACTGGTAGCAGTAGTCCAATTACTCCTTAAGGGGAAGTATTGGTTTTATTCTGATCCCCTTCTCCTTCATGTTTAGCCACATTCATTTTCAAATTTTAAGACTTTCGCCCATTTCTTTGTAATTTCTTCGTACCATTTAGGTGTCGATTTTTTCCTGGCGAGCGATAGCGAGCCTGTAATTTAGGAGGGAACCAGCCTTCGGCCGGTGCATTTTTCTACCGAAAATGTACAAATTAATCTCGAAGGAGAGTCTTTGGGATATTTCTTCATAAGTTTGATAAGAGGTCTAGGGGGCAAATTAAAACAAATCTACATACCAGATATAATAAATAAAATAAATTAATTAATGAAATAACGTCCCTTTAATCACTTCTGATCCGAAACTTTGTGGCTTATTATGGCGTTTTGTTGAATTATTATTGAGTTTGCTTGATTTTGCCAGTTTAGAGCAATTAATTACATTTTGTCCATTAAGCTAACCAAACCGCTTTCCGAGACTTCCATCAACCTAAAGAATGGCCACCCAAACCCCTTTCAGGTTGAATTTCGGCATTTTTGGATAGAAAATGTCCCGGTCGAATACTGATTTCTTTAAGTTACAGGTTCGCTATCGCTCTCCCAGAAAATAATCGACCAATGAATGAGATGAATCGCCTTAATATCGTCAAACTAATTGGGTTAAATGTCTAAAAACCTCTAAACCAATGGAGCGAAACAAGGGCGATGTAAAAAGACCCTTCTCGGACCAAATAGGATTAATAGCAAAGTTTATCCACCACACTTTGGAAGGTAAGACATTTAGTATATTCTGGATAATGGAGGACACGGTAATAATAGTGTCGTGCCATTTTAAATAAGTTGCCCCGAAAATAATATAATTGTCAGTAAGCAGAATAGGAATATATATAAAATATATATATGAAACCATGATAACAGTAAACAAAAAAGAAAAGCAAATATGAAACCCCGAGGTAAACAAAAAAGAAAAAAGACATGAAGTAAAGGCAGCCCGAATAATACAATAAACCGAAAGCAAAAACAATTATAATAACTACCCAGTACCCACCAACAAAAAGCCACGATAAATAAAAGTCTATCTATATATCTATTGCCGGACGCCTTACTCCACTTACGAGGGTGGCCATACACAGAATGCCCCCAAGCGGACCTATTCCCTGTGAGAGGGACAACCCGAGCCAGTTTAGTGAAGGACTTACAGGATTGACCACTCTATTTAGGATCCATCCGACTCAGAGGCCATCTGTGTATCTTGTTAGCACTATTTTTTCTACAGTGGTGTTCGGCTAATCCATCCACTAACCTGCCTTACCCTTAGGTAAGCAGTACGGATTTGTATCAGGTTTACTCCCCTAGACAGGTTGCCAACCAAGGCTGACGAGTCACATCCACCCGGATTTGTATAAGGATGTCTCTCCTAGATGGGTTGCCGACCAAGGCTAACGTGTCCCATCCACCCGAATAAATAAAAGTACGCAAGATAATAATAATAATATTGAATTGTAATAATAATAATACATATAACAATACCAATAATACTATACATACTAATAATAATAACAATAATCCAAATAATAATAATAATAATAATAATAATAATAATAATAACAATAACAACAGATAAACTAGAACTGAAACAATCACCACTGGGCAAGACTACCCCCCCCCCCCCCACAAACAGCGATATTGATCAATCGAGCGAACAAGGCAGACAAGAGAACTCTT
Organism: Paralithodes platypus; assembly: GCA_032716605.1. Taxonomy (NCBI): domain Eukaryota; kingdom Metazoa; phylum Arthropoda; class Malacostraca; order Decapoda; family Lithodidae; genus Paralithodes; species Paralithodes platypus. Next base: position 33,150,567 of record CM064486.1, on the reverse strand, counting down.
CTAAAAGATGTGCTGCCCCCCTTGACCCACCCCCCCTCTATTAAAGAGAGAGAGAGAGAAAGAGAGAAAGAGAAAGAGAGAGAGAGAGAGACAAAAACAACCCTTCCTTGTGAACCCGCGGCCCTGGCAAACACAGCAGCTGATTGACTGGTACACACACAAGAACCCACTCGGACCATCAAACAAATTAAAAATAACAAAAAAGAACAAAAAGAACAAATATATTCATCCAGCCTAAAAAAAAAAAAAAGAGGTTGGCGAGTTCTGATTGTAGTGTATTGATTGGATGGTTGGCGAGTTCTGATTGTAGTGTATTGATTGGATGGTTGGCAAGTTCTGATTGTAGTGTATTGATTGGATGGTTGGCGAGTTCTGATTGTAGTGTATTGATTGGATGGTTTGGAGGCAGTCGCAAAAAAAAAAAAAAAAAAAAAAATGGTGCTTGGTGGTAAGGTGAAAGTAATTGAGAGCGAGAGTTACAAGGAATGCTTGGCATCTTAAAGCGCTTGCGGTTCGATTCAAGGAGATCACAAAAATGGAGATGGAATAGTGCAGAATGTCCACTGAAAGGCATGCACAATACTATCTCACTATTCTAAGGTATGCAAAACACTATTTAAATATTCTGAGATTGCTATGCTGAAGAAATATTTACACCTAACCAGCGAAATTTGTTTTATGTAGAACATAATATACTGTAGCTACATATACAGTACACATAATATACTGTACCTACATATACAGTACACATAATATACTGTACCTACATATACAGTACACATAATATACTGTACCTACATATACAGTACACATAATATACTGTACCTACATATACAGTACACAATATACTGTAGCTACATATACAGTACACATAATATACTGTACCTACATATACAGTACACATAATATACTGTAGCTACATATACAGTACACATAATATACTGTACCTACATATACAGTACACATAATATACTGTAGCTACATATACAGTACACATAATATACTGTAGCTACATATACAGTACACATAATATACTGTACCTACATATACAGTACACATAATATACTGTACCTACATATACAGTACACATAATATACTGTAGCTACATATACAGTACACATAATATACTGTACCTACATATACAGTACACATATATAAGTAGTCTACATATACAGTACACATATATAAGTAGTCTACATATACAGTACACATATATAGTAGTCTACATATACAGTACACAATATACTGTAGCTACATATACAGTACACATAATATACTGTACCTACATATACAGTACACATAATATACTGTAGCTACATATACAGTACACATATATACTGTAGCTACATATACAGTACACATAATATACTGTACCTACATATACAGTACACATAATATACTGTACCTACATATACAGTACACATAATATACTGTAGCTACATATACAGTACACATAATATACTGTAGCTACATATACAGTACACATAATAACTGTACCTACTATACAGTCACATAATATACTGTAGCTACATATACAGTACACATATATACTGTACCTACATATACAGTACACATAATATACTGTAGCTACATATACAGTACACATAATATACTGTAGCTACATATACAGTACACATAATACTGTACCTACATATACAGTACACAATATACTGTAGCTACATATACAGTACACATAATATACTGTACCTACATATACAGTACACATAATACTGTAGCTACATATACAGTACACATAATATACTGTAGCTACATATACAGTACACATAATATACTGTCGCTATACAGTACACATAATATACTGTACCTACATATACAGTACACATAATATACTGTACCTACATATACAGTACACATAATATACTGTACCTACATATACAGTACACATAATATACTGTAGCTACATATACAGTACACATAATATACTGTAGCTACATATACAGTACACATAATATACTGTACCTACATATACAGTACACATAATATACTGTACCTACATATACAGTACACATAATATACTGTAGCTACATATACAGTACACATGTTTCTACACTCACGAGCGTTAAATCTCTGTAGCTATAACTCCCAACCAAGGTCGAACATTATCTCCACATTGTCAATCTACAATGCACATTATTATAAATATTTTAGTAAGTTGGCCTCACAGTCTACGCATTTCCAAATAAATATCCCTCATGTACTCCCAGTGATTCAGAACAAACAGCCTTAAGGGAGCCCACCTCACTTTTTCCTCTTTCTCTCCCTCTCTGTTTGGCTTGTATGCATTCGGACCCATTCAGCCTACTGTTTGAAGAAGTTTACCCCCATCCAGGAGTCAATATTTTCCTGGCGAGCAGTAGCGAGCCAGTACATATAAATTTTTTGTTTTGACAGAAAGCTAAATTTGTACATTTTTCGATAGAAAAATGTCTCCGGCGAAGCCGGATTCTCCATACAATGGTGGCTCGCTATCGCTCGCCAGGAAGAAATCGACACCTGGATGGGGATAAATTTTAAAACAGTTGGCTGAATGGGGCCGAATGGATACAAGCCATAGAAAGAGAGAAACGGAGAAAAAAAAACAAAAAACAGGTGACCATAATCAGTTTGTCTACCTGTCAGCCAACATTCTGACCAAGTAGTGGTAATTATAGGAAATAGGCTCGCACCCTTATATTTCATGTTTTTCTCCTCCAGATTTTGAGAAATTAGTGTTTTCATGATCTTAGTTATGATTCCAATGTGGGATACACGATGTGTTGAGGGGGGGGGGGGGTCTCTCTCCCCCCCCCCCCATGAATTATTGAAATCGTCATCTATGTTGCCAGCTTTTTATCCCCGGGAAAAAAAAAAACAATCTTGAGATTTTTATTTATTTTTTCCTTGGGATTTTTTTGTTCATTCTATCTATCTATTGCCTGACGCCGTGATCCCCGAAGGGGTGGCCACGAACGAAATGTATTTGTAATTTGTAAATTTGTATTTTGTAAATGTATTTGGGGGCTATTAGGTTAGGTTTTTTGGTGGTAGCATTCAAGGAGACTACTGCAGGACTCTTCTTCTTCTTCTTCTTCTTCTTCTTACCTCTGACCGGGTATAGGCTATCCTAGTGTTTAATAGCCTATACCCCTTTGAAAGGACATTAGCCTAACCTAACAACCTTACCTAACCTATCCTAGTATTATAGGTGGGGGCTGCTGCCCCCACACCCCCGCTTTGACTTAGATTTTTGGTGTATTTGTCTGTGAAGTGGGTATTTTTCAATTTGTTGATAACGAAAATCCTCCATGCGGACTATATGGAGAAAAATATGGCGAATCTATTGGTGCCTATTTTCCCTAATAAATTGTTTCTCATAACGCTGCACTAGTGTCGTTGAATATAACCATATTTTGTATCCCACGGCAAACGGTTATGGCCAAATAGTAATTTTTCGCGTGGAGGGGCGTGTTTTTAGATTGTTGTTTAATGGGTATATCTGTATATGAATTTCCTAGTATTATCACACATCAAAACACCCTTACACAACTCTAAACTAGATGAAAAAAATCGAAACAATTGTTTAGCAATTTAATTAAAAGATCTTTATATTGACCATTAGAATGGGCGTTTTTTCTATTAATATCGGGTTTTATAAATGTGATCAAAATTATTCTCCCACAGTGGATTATACACGAGTACAGTATAAGAATTCCATAAACCTACATTGTCCCTAATAAATTATGTACAATAAGGCTGCGAGCCTATTCCCTATAATTATCGAAGAATGTGTCATTTTTAACCATGCGTTAGAAGCTTCACAAAAACGAAGCATAAAAATGACTACCGTAAGTATGACATCTTGAGGCCTCTAATCTTTAAGACTCTATTGATAAATTAGCTCATTCGTGGACAGGAACACTTATCCCATTCAGCACCGGTAACGTCCTTTTCGATATATTCTGGCAACTATGAGACTATTTTATGCATCTTAGGAAGGACGTCTACACATTAAAATACTGCTATCTAAATTAATCTTCTTAGGCACCATCAGTAGATCTGGACTGGACACGAAAATGGAACTTTGCAGTAAGGGACCCAAAATCGTAGCACGAACCTCGAAACCGCGGAAATGTAACATTTTCGCGGTTTCGAGGTTCGAACTTGGGAGTTCGTTCTCCGATTTTGGGTCCCTTACTGCAAAGTTCCATTTTCGTGTCCAGTCCAGATCTACTGTAGTCTATGCCACCATATATCCTTCGTAAGCTTCATATAATTGTGTAAATGTAGCTGAAATCCAATAAAAAACACGTCGTCGGTACAGAAGGGGTTAAACACCACCTTATGCAACGAGACAGTGAGCATTGAATACTGAACCCCAATGAAGCCTACCCTTAGAAATGAGATTCCAGCTGTGGTGTGACTCGTAAATATTGACCCAATTTAATAACATAATGTTCATTATACTTCGTCAGTGCATCATTATTATTCATACCTGTTCCTCTAAATATATTGTAAAGGCGCGGTCAGTAATTCTCATACATCGTGAAGTATCGAAAAATGTAAGGAACCTCCGAAATACAAATACCAGATAGAAAATATATAGCCTACGAGTTTTTGTTCCACCCAAAACGGAAAACATCAAGGAAACCGGCCACGAATTTTCCTGGAAATTTGGAAGTCCCCCATCGAATGAACATAACCTATACATCATATTAATATACGTTTCAACTTTCGGGAAAACCGTTTTCCCCATTATCCAACAATCTTAAGATACGGCCCCCGATAGTGGGGACGGTAGTGGGGACGGCTATGAAGTACAGGGAAATTGAGGGGTAAAAGACGAAAATAAGGAGTAATATTAGCCTAACCTAACAACCTTACCTAACCTAACCTAGTATATTAGGTGGGGGCTGCCGCCCCCACACCCCCGCTGGTTTGGTATGTAATTAATAAAAGGTTGACGGCCGCCAAAACAAAATTGAATGAAGTCTACGGTATTTACTCCGCAATCTTCAGTTTTGACTGGATAACAGGAGGTAAATATTAACTTTTTCAAAGTACCGGTAATTGAAAACGGTTTTTCCGAAAGTTGAAACATATATTAATATGATGTATAGGTGATGTTCATTTAATGGGCGACTTCCAAATTTCCAGGAAAATTCGTGACCGGTTTCCTTGATAAATACCCCCAAAACAGCTTCGAAAATGCATAAATCAGCAATAACCCTTTGTATTATAGTCTGACAGTTGTTAGACTATATTATTCTACTTAGGAAGGACCGATAGCAATATTAATGCTTCAAACTATCTCAAACCCATACCACTACAACAGATCCTTCCTTAGCTGCGTAATATTGACATAATATGGCTCAAAAATATATATACAGTATATAGCACGTCGCTGGTACTCAAATGGTTAATAACAAAGACTGTACGAATAATCCTGTCCTCGATTGTTTTCTGGGCCAACAAATGACAAACCAATAAATACTCAAAAATCCCCTTATTTAGGCTTACCTGTTCGGTGTGCAGATCCACATTCTCCCAGCGAAGCCAAAACCTGGTGAAGCCATGGTGGGTGTGAAGCTCGTAGACATAGGCCAACCCCAACACCACGCTCACCAGGGCCAGGAGGACGGCATAGTAGGTGCCACGTGACTGCCGGAACAAACCAAAAAAACTTCCCTTCGTTTCAGAATGCCACACTTTACTACTGTCCCCGTCTGACGATCGCCTTTCCTTCCCTTTCTTCCCTTCGCTCTTGTTGTCATTTTCATCGAGGAGGACGGAGCCGCGTTTCTTGAGCACCTTCTGGTATCCCTTGAGGGAGGCTAGGGAGGCGAGGTCGACCCCACGTTTTCGGAGAGAGGCCAGGAGCTCCGACACACGCTCCCGTCCCTCGCACATCTCGAGATACACTGAGGTGGGTTCGGTCCGTCGGGTCCCGGGGTCGGGGCCAGCCAGTGACCACTCACACCAAGCCCCGCCCCCTCTTCTGTTAAGTTTTTCCTCTCATTTCTTTTCTTTTATTATGCAACCTCAAGCTCTGACCATGCAGTAGTATCCGTGGGTTATAATAACTCCTCTCTTAAGCAAGATGATCCTTTGACTACTTAAAGGCCCATCTTAAGCTGAATACAATTGTGTTTAGTGGTAACTGGCATACAATTTAATCGTCGTGGATAGTTAATTGCTATTTCCTATTGGGGCTACTAAATGCATGCCGTCTTAGCCACCGTCTTATAATATGTAATGTTTTCTAATACATAAATACTTTTCCGTCTTGCGCCCATCCTTTATCTCAACCAGGTTTATTGTTTATTGTGGTAATGACTTGGCTCAAACACCTCGCTGAGGATCATAGTTTTGGTCCTCAATCACAGCCATATTCTTAAGGGGGCCCACCTCGTTATTTGTTTCTCTCTCTCTGGGTTGTATCCATTTGGCCCCATTCAGCCTACTGTTTTAAGACGTTTATCCCCATGCAGGTGTCGATTTTTTCCTGGCGAACCGGCTCGTTAGCGAGCCAGCATATTTAAACAAAAAATATTTTGACAACAGGCTAAATTTGTAAATTTTTCGATAGAAAAATGTCTCCGATATCGCTCGCCAGGAAGAAATCTACACCTGGATGGGGATAAACGTCTTAAAACAGTAGGCTGGATGGGGCCGAATGGATACAAGCCAGAGAAAGAGAGAACAGGAGAGACACATAACAGGTCGCCCCCTTAAGCATGTCGGGTGGGAATGGTCTATCCCATGCTGAACGTTAAATAGTGGAAATGAGTCTTGATGAATGAAAGATAACCTGAAATCCCGCTCTTTCTTAATGTTAGCTACAATGATCTCGCCTGGTTTCGTTCATTAAGGGGATATGGTTAGTTTTTATGGTCCCCCTTCTCCCTCATGTTTAGTCTCATTCGATTTCAGATTTTAAGACGTCCGGCCCATTATAGTTTGTCGATTGTAAGGCTTTTCGACCCAGTTCTTTGTCAATATTAAGACTTTTCGTGCCATTTAGGTGTCGATTTTTTTCCTGGCGAGCAATAGCGAGCCTGTATTACCGGCCTTCGGCCGGGAAATTTTTGTAACGAAAAATGTACAAATTTATCTTGAAGGAGGGTCTTGGGGGTATTTTTAAAGTTTGATGGAGGTCTAAGGAGGAAACTAAAAAATATATATAAAAATAATAAATAAATGAACCAATAAATACGCCCATACCCATTAAGGTATAGGATCTCACAGAAATCTTTAAGAATACAGCCACCAGACAACATAATTCATCCCCCCCAAAAAAACAACAACAACATCACATGGACTATATCCTCCCATAACCCCCCTCCCACCACCACCACCACCACTAACAACATAACGTGGACTACAACCTTCCCCAAACCCCTCCCCCCAACCCAACAGAACCAATAGCAACAACATTATCACAAACAACATCACATGGACAATAACTTCCCTCAATCCCTCCCACCCCCCAACAATAACAATACTAACACAAACAACATCACATGGACTATACCCCCCCCCCCCCCAACAATAACAATACTAACACAAACAACATCACATGGACTATACCCCCCCCCCCCCAACAATAACAATACTAACACAACAACATCACATGGACTATACCCCCCCCCCCCAACAATAACAATACTAACACAAACAACATCACATGGACTATACCCCCCCCCCCCCAACAATAACAATACTAACACAAACAACATCACATGGACTATACCCCCCCCCAACAATAACAATACTAACACAACAACATCACATGGACTATATCCCCCCCCCCAACAATAACAATACTAACACAAACAACATCACATGGACTATAACCCCCCCCCCCCCAACAATACTATCACAAACAACATCACATGGACTATACCCCCCCCCCCCAACAATAACAATACTAACACAAACAACATCACATGGACTATACCCCCCCCAACAATAACAATACTAACACAAACAACATCACATGGACTATAACCCCCCCCCCCAACAATAATATCACAACAACAACATCACATGGACTATACCCCCCCCCCCCCAACAATAACAATACTAACACAAACAACATCACATGGACTATACCCCCCCCCAACAATAACATACTAACACAAACAACATCACATGGACTATACCCCCCCCCCCCCCCCCAACAATAACAATACTATCACAAACAACAACATCACATGGACTATAACCCCCCCCCCCCAACAACACTACTATCACAAAACAACATCACATGGACTATAACCCCCCCCCCCCACCACACAACACTACTATCACAAACAACATCACATGGACTATAACCCCCCCCCCCCCCCAACACAACACTACTATCACAAAACAACATCACATGGACTATAACCCCCCCCCCCCCCCAACAACACACTATCACACAACAACATCACATGGACTATAACCCCCCCCCCCCCCAACAACACTACTATCACAAAACAACATCACATGGACTATAACCCCCCCCCCCCCCACAACAACACTACTATCACAAACAACATCACATGGACTATAACCCCCCCCCCCCCCACCAACAACAACACTACTATCACAAAACAACATCACATGGACTATAACCCCCCCCCCCAACAATAATATCACAAACTACAACATCACATGGACTATAACCCCCCCCCCCCCCCCCCCCTCCACCACAACAACAATACTATCACAAACAACATCACATGAACTATAACCCCCCCCCCCCCCAACAACAACACTACTATCACAAACAACATCACATGGACTATAACCCCCCCCCACCAACAACAACACTACTATCACAAAACAACATCACATGGACTATAACCCCCCCCCCTCCACCAACAACACTACTATCACAAAACAACATCACATGGACTATAACCCCCCCCCCACCAACAACAACACTACTATCACAAACAACATCACATGGACTATAACCACCCCCCCCCCCACCAACAACCCCACTACTATCACAAAACAACATCACATGGACTATAACCCCCCCCCCCTCCACCAACACCAATACTATCACAAACAACATCACATGGACTATAACCCCCCCCCCCCTCCACCAACAACAACAATACTATCACAAACAACATCACATGGACTATAACCCCCCCCCCCAAGAACAACAATACTATCACAAACAACAACATCACATGGACTATAACCCCCCCCCCCCCCCTCCACCAACAACAACAATACTATCACAAACAACATCACATGGACTATAACCCCCCCCCCCCCCAAGAACAACAATACTACCACAACCAACATCACATGGACTATAACCCCCCCCCCCCCTCCACCAACAACAACAATACTATCACAAACAACATCACATGGACTATAACCCCCCCCCCCCCTCCACCAACAACAACAATACTATCACAAACAATATCACATGGACTATAACCCCCCCCCCTCTCCACCAACAACAACAATACTATCACAAACAATCACATGGACTATAACCCCCCCCCCCCCCCCCCCCTCCACCAACAACAACAATACTATCACAAACAACATCACATGGACTATAACCCCCCCCCCCCCCCTCCACCAACAACAACAATACTATCACAAACAACATCACATGGACTATAACCCCCCCCCCCCCAACAACAATACTATCACAAACAACAACACCACATGGACTATAACCCCCCCGCCCCTCCACCAACAACAACAATACTATCACAAACAACATCACATGGACTATAACCCCCCCCCCCCCAAGAACAACAATACTATCACAACAACAACATCACATGGACTATAACCCCCCCCCCCCCTCCACCAACAACAACAATACTATCACAAACAACATCACATGGACTATAACCCCCCCCCCAAGAACAACAATACTATCACAAACAACAACATCACATGGACTATAACCCCCCCCCCCCCCTCGCCACCACCAATAACAATACTATCACAAACAAAAACATTACATGGACTATAACCTTCCCCAAACCCCTCCTCCCCCCACCCCCACCACTACCACCACCACAACCACCATCATCACTATCACGGTATCACTAACAACAGCATTACTACCGCCGTCAATTACTCTTCCTGTCGAACTGCCACTGTTTGTATAACTAGGAAAGCGGAAGGGTACGTGTTCTACGGGCGGAAGGCGGAAGGGTACGTGTTTGTATAACTAGGAAGGCGGAAGGGTACGTGTTCTACGGGCGGAAGGGTACGTGTTTGTATAACTAGGAAGGCGGAAGGGTACGTGTTCTACGGGCGGAAGGCGGAAGGGTACGTGTTTGTATAACTAGGAAGGCGGAAGGGTACGTGTTCTAAGGGCGGATGGTCAACCTGTTACTGTTTGTTTACATCTACGTCACCGGAAGTCTGGGAATAGTTAGAGGAATACTGTAGATATATTTCTTTAAGGGAGCCCACCTCGCTTTTTGTTTCTCTTTATCTCCCTCTCTCTTTGGCTTGTATCCATTCGGACCCATTCAGCCTACTGTTTTTAGACGTTTACCCCAATCCAGGTGTCAATATTTTCCTGGCGAGCGGTAGCGAGCCAGCATATATATGTTTTTGTTTTGACAACAAGCTAAATTTGTACATTTTTCGATAGAAAAATGTCTCCGGCGAAGCCAGATTTCTTCATACAATGCTGGCTCGCTATCGCTCGCCAGGAAGAAATCGACACCTGGATGGGGATAAACGTTTTAAAACAGTTGGCTGAATGGGGCCGAATGGATACAAGCCAGGGAAAGAGAGAAAAGGAGAAAAAGATAAAAAAAGCAGGTGACCCCCCTTAACCATAACCTGTGTGTGTCTACCTGTCAGCCAACATTCTGACCATGTAGTTACCTCCGTGGTGATACCCACTATTATTAACTTTGGACATTAATCTACAATGAAGCACTTAGTCTAAAACCTTTTAACACTTATGGTAACTAAATGTTGACTGTGGCTCTACAATTCACGGATGAATTCCAAGAAATTGGTAAGCAAGATCGAAATCGCCTGAAACCATCTTGAGAACAATATTTATAATATATTATACAGTATAGCCTATATATATACTGTATATATACAGGGTGTCCCAGGAGGAAAGGGCATAACTTTGGGGAATGATACAACAAAATATTCTAAGCCTAAAATGTTCTATAACAAAACGTCCAAATCTCGACCGGTATAGAGATATTGCATTTTGAAAATGGTATTTTCTTCAGTATTTCCCCATAAGGCTGTCCTAGCTGTCCTAGTGCCTACTACATCTCCATCTTTCTGCAATTATTTGACCATGGTATTTTAAAGATACTATAATTCTGTAAGTTGCAAAATGATTATAGACACATTAGCTCACTTTGGAGTAGTTGGAAACTATTTGACATGGAAGAGTCCATTACAGTGATGCGGGGGAGGACACTACATAAAACCTTCAATATATTTTTAACGGTTGAAATTTGGACTTTTTGTTTTGGAATATTTTATGCTTAGAATACCTTGTTGTATAATTTCCCAAAGTTATGCCATTTCCTCCTGGGACACCCTGTATATATATATATAGTTTGTAAATGAAAGCATCTGTGTCTGTTATTTAGGGGAGCTATATTTTTTCTGGAACCCCTTCTCCCTCATGTTTAACCCCGTTAGTTTTGATATACTAAGACCTTCGCACCAATATTTTGGCGATTTTAAAACTTTTCGCCCCATTTTTTTTGTCAATATTTAAGATCTTTCGTGCTATTTAGGTGTCGATTTTTTCTTGGCACGCGATAGCGAGCCTGTAATTTAAGAGAAACCGTATTTTGAAAGGGGGTGTTATTTTAAGTTTGATAGGTCTATGGAGGAAACTATAAAAATAATACAAAGATAACTATAAAAGCAAATATATATGCCCATCCCCACTTAAGGGGAGGTTTCTAGTTTGTTTCCTACTCCTCCAGCAATCTTAAAATTTCACCCCCTTGACCCCCTTTCAAGATAAATTTGTACATTTTTCGGTAGAAAAATGTCCCGGCCGAAGGCCGATTATCTTAAATTACAGGCTCGCTATCGCTCGCCAGGATAACATCGACACCTAAATGGCACAATAGGTCTTAAATTTGACAGAATGGGGCGGAAATTCTTAAAAATCACCAAACTAATGGGGCAAACGTCTTAAAATCTCAAAAGCAATGGGGCTAAACATGAGGGAAAAAGGGGTCAAGAAAAAAGTCCCTCAAGTGGATATCTCCCCTTAAATAACAAAGTGTACGTTTGATATGTAGATGAAAACTTGGGTCATGAATAAAATTGTCTTGGGATATTTATATGTGTGTATGTTTTGAACATTTTGGATTAAACTCTACGGTACGTCACAAGTATATGTTTGATATGTAGATGGACCCACAGACTACCACAGATGGACCCACAGACTACCACATATGGACCCACAGACTACCACAGATGGACCCACAGACTACCACAGATGGACCCACAGACTACCACAGATGGACCCACAGACTACCACAGATGGACCCACAGACTACCACAGATGGACCCACAGACTACCACAGATGGACCCACAGACTACCACAGATGGACCCACAGACTACCACAGATGGACCCACAGACTACCACAGATGGACCCACAGACTACCACAGATGGACCCACAGACTACCACAGATGGACCCACAGACTACCACAGATGGACCCACAGACTACCACAGATGGACCCACAGACTACCACAGATGGACCCACAGACTACCACAGATGGACCCACAGACTACCACAGAGGACCCCACAGACTACCACAGATGGACCCACAGACTACCACAGATGGACCCACAGACTACCACAGATGGACCCACAGACTACCACAGATGGACCCACAGACTACCACAGATGGACCCACAGACTACCACAGATGGACCCACAGACTACCACAGATGGACCCACAGACTACCACAGATGGACCCACAGACTACCACAGATGGACCCACAGACTACCACAGATGGACCCACAGACTACCACAGATGGACCCACAGACTACCACAGATGGACCCACAGACTACCACAGATCTCTCCTGAGCTGAACAAAATCGTTTAGTGTGAGCCAAATAATATGAAAAAAAAAAACATAGTTTGATATTTAGATGAACCTATAGACTACGTTATATTTAGATGAACCTATAGACTACGTTATATTTAGATGAACCTATAGACTACGTTATATTTAGATGAACCTATAGACTACGTTATATTTAGATGAACCTATAGACTACGTTATATTTAGATGAACCTATAGACTACGTTATATTTAGATGAACCTATAGACTACGTTATATTTAGATGAACCTATAGACTACGTTATATTTAGATGAACCTATAGACTACGTTATATTTAGATGAACCTATAGACTACGTTATATTTAGATGAACCTATAGACTACGTTATATTTAGATGAACCTATAGACTACGTTATATTTAGATGAACCTATAGACTACGTTATATTTAGATGAACCTATAGACTACGTTATATTTAGATGAACCTATAGACTAAGTTATATTTAGATGAACCTATAGACTACGTTATATTTAGATGAACCTATAGACTACGTTATATTTAGATGAACCTATAGACTACGTTATATTTAGATGAACCTATAGACTACGTTATATTTAGATGAACCTATAGACTACTAAGTTATATTTAGATGAACCTATAGACTACGTTATATTTAGATGAACCTATAGACTACGTTATATTTAGATGAACCTATAGACTACGTTATATTTAGATGAACCTATAGACTACGTTATATTTAGATGAACCTATAGACTAAGTTATATTTAGATGAACCTATAGACTACGTTATATTTAGATGAACCTATAGACTACGTTATATTTTGTCCTCAGCTGAACAAAGCCGTCTAATATAAGAACAAATAAATAAATAAATATATAAATAAAATATAATATAAGAATGAAAGTCGGCAATGTGTTAAAGATAAACACTTGAGAAGATTGCTGACCAAATATAGAGACTGGGGAAAACTTTACCTTTCACCTGAGCTGAAGAAAATTGTTGAATGTTAGCAAGATTAAATAGACTTTCGCGTAGTGCTAGGGTAAATAAGGTTAAGGTAGGGAGATGTAAAGTGGACTATTTACGCATGTACGTACATTTAACACTATCTGGTGCAACGTCTTGGAGGTTATTATGGTATTTTGTTTAATTATTATTGAGGGTTTTAATTGTTTTTGACATTTTCGAACAATGTGTTTTTAGTTTACCCCGAGACTTGGTAAAACGCCTCTCCAAATCCCCGTCAAACTAAAAAAAACGTCACCCAGACCCCCTTCAAGACAAATGTGTACATTTTTCGGTAGAAAAATTTCCCGGCCAAAGGCCGGTTTCTCCCAAATTGCAGGCTCCCTATCGCTCGCCCAGGAAAAATCGACACCTTATTGGGTTGAAGCATCATATAATCGCAAAACTAATGAGATGAAACGTCTTAAAATCTCCAAGCTAATGTAGTAAAACTGGGAGGATCTAAACTGGCCCGCCCTGCACCTAATAGGGTTAAGAGGAATATATACATTCACAGAGTCGAACAAGGATAATTGGTTTAATGATTCTTGTAATTATACTATTTTTGCCAATATAATCTACCTGAATATATTATTATATATCTGACCTTCAATAACATGCTTTAATAACAATCACAAGCAAATATTAAGAAATGGGCCAAAAGGTCTTATAATCGCCAAACTAGTATAGGGCGAACGTCTTAAAATCTTCAAACTAATGGGGCTAAACATAAGGGAGAAGGGTAATAAACCAAACACCACCTCTTAACTGTATAGTACATCGTAGCCTAGGTTCCGCTCCCTTGTTATTACCACACTTATAACTAATTGTGATAGTGGAGCAGGGTGGGTGAGTGGTGGAGCAGGGTGGTGGAGCAAGGTGGGTGGAGGAGGGTGGTGGAGCAGGGTGGTGGAGCAGGGTGGGTGAGTGGTGGAGCAGGGTGGTGGAGCAAGGTGGAGCAGGGTGGGCGAGTGGTGGAGCAGTAAGTGGAGCAGGGTGAGTGAGTGGTGGAGCAGGGTGGGTGAGTGGTGGGGCAGGGTAGTGGAGCAGGGTGAGTGAGTGGTGGAGGTGGAGCATTAGTAAGTTCTATGTGTATGGAGGAGACAAAAGGGAGGCTGCCTGTAACGAGTGTCTCCCCCAAAGCCAACCAAATGATAGAGAGCCAAATTCAGGGGATGTTGGGGTCAAAATGCCTCCTGGACACACTACGTGTAAAGCAGTCTAAGTCATAAGATGAAGAAAATATTGATTGAGGGAGAGAGCCAGTGGTGGAGCATGGTAGGTGACTGGTGTAGTGACAGTGTGGAGGAATGCAGGAGGTGGAGTATACTAGGAGTGGTGGAGAAGGATGGTTAAATGGTGGCAAAAGTGATGGAGGTTGAGGAGGGAGGTTGAGGGGTGGATTGACAGTGGTGGAGATGTGATGGAGGTATTATATGGTAAAACAACAGTAGTGGAGCAGGATGGGTTGGGGGAGGTAGTCGACAATTGGTGGAGGATTGATGGAGGTGAGATTTGGTAGATAGACAGTGGTGGAAGATTGATGGAGGTGAGGTATGGTAGATAGACAGTGGTGGAGGTGAGGTATGGTTGATGGACAGTGATGGAGGAGTGATAGAAGTGGAGTATAGTGGAGCAGAAATGATGGGGGTAGAGCAGGGAGAGTGAGTGATAAGACATATGATGGAGGTGAAGTAACAACAGGGACAGTGGTGGTGGTGGTGGAGGGTGAGTTAGTCGACAATTGGATAAAGTGGAGTAAATGTGTAATTGTCCACTTGTTAAAGGCCTCGCTCGGTCATTTCACCCGCAAGGTAGTTCCCATATAGCCTACTGTAAAATATTGACCTGTAGGTCCTAAACTTTCCGCCACGCTCTGAATGTCGGTTGCATAGGAATATAATAGTAGAAGATAGTTTAAGGATAGTATAGCCCAGGTTAAGGATAGGTTAGTATACATTAGGGATAGTTTGGGTTAGGCTAAATGAAGCTAGGGCAAGGGAAGGTTAACGTTAAGGCAAGGTTAAACAAGGTTAGTACCGCTAGACTCACTATTGTTGTTCTTCTTTTTCATCAGCTTTTTGGCCTGGATCAGCCAAAAGAGTTGTCAGGGGGAGAGAGACTAGGAAGGAGATGAATTTGCAGCGGCAGAGTGATTGACAAGGTTCGACAGAGGCCTTCGGTGTTTTGCAACGCTTGTTAAATTAAGCTAGGCTAAATAATTAGTTTAAGCTGCATAGGTAGACAACGGAGAGGTTAGGTTCGTTCAAGTTCAAATTTTCATAAGGAAAGGTCTTGTTAGATGCAGAGACATTCAATTTGAAAAAAGCGAAAAGACTAGTGAACGAAAGGACGGTAACTTCTCAGCTGTCATTTCATTCACTCCTCCTTGTCTTCTCACTGCTCACTCACTCTCTCTCTCTCTTGTCTGTCTTAATTATGTCTCACCTTCAATTCTTCCTCCTTATACTATTTATTACCGGTACTCTCCTTCACCTTCCTGGCAGTCAAGAAAGGTCTCTCTCTCTCTCTCTCTCTCTCTCTCTCTCTCTCTCTCTCTCTCTCTCTCTCTCTCTCTCTCTCTCTCTCTCTCTCCCTCTCTCTCTCTCTCTCCCCTCTCTCTCTCTCTCTCTCCTCTCTCTCTCTCTCTTCCATCCTCGTTCTCTCTCTCTCTCTCTCTCTCTCTCTCTCGTTCTCTAGTTCTCTCCTTTTCTCTCTCTCTCTCTCTCTCTCTCTCCCTCTCTCCTGCTAGCCTCTCTCTCTCTCTCTCTCTCTCTCTCTCTCTCTCTCTCTCTCTCTCCTCTCTCACTCTCCTCTCTCTCTCTCTCATCTCTCGTCCTCTCCCCTCTCTCTCGTCTCATCTCCTCTCTCTCCTCTCTCTCTCTCTCTCTCTCTCTCATCTCTCTCCATCTCCTCTCTCTCCCTCTCTCTCTTCCTCTCTCCCCTCTCTCTCTCTCTCTCTCTCTCTCTCTCTCTCTCCTTCTCTCTCTCGCTCATCTCTCTCTCTCTCCTCTCTCTCTCTCCTCTCTCTCTCATCGCTGCCCTCGTCTCCTCTCTCTCTCTCTCGTCTCCGTCCTCCTCTCTCTCTCTCTCTCTCTCATAAAGGAAAGTAGGAAATATGAAACATTCCACGAAAACAAACTCTCCCTACTAAACACGTCCTTCGGCCTACATTCACGAGGGATTTGTAGCAATTTGGCCTTAAACTATACTTGCTTGGTGGAAAGTTACTCTGAAGGAAGATATACTGTGCACCCAACCTCATATTATCCTCTATTCTAACTCTTTTATTTGTAGTTCGCTTTTATACTTTCGTGTTGAGGGAAGATTTGTGTTTATTTGTTTTCTTCATTTATTTATTTATATATGTTTTTTCTATTTTGTCCCTAGACCTCCATCAAGCTTGAAACAATACAGCCAAGGCCCCCCTTCGAGTTTATTTTTGCATTTTTCGACAGGAAAATGATGCAGCCAAAGGGCAGTTCCTTCTGAATTGAAGGCTCGCTTTTGCTCGCCAGGGAAAAATTGACATCTAAATGGCACGAAAGGTCGTAATATCGCCAAATTAATGGAGAGAATGTCTTAAAATTTCAAAACCAATGGGGCTAAACATGAAGAAGGGAGTCCAGAACACCCCCCCCCCCCCCTCCCCCCCTCTACATAACTTCCTCCTACTCTCCTTCTGAAACTCTTATTCTATTCTTCAAACCCTTCCAATAATTTTGTCCACACATATTATGAAACTCTAGAAGAATGCTCGCTCTCGCTCTCTCTCTCTCTCTCTCTCTCTCTCTCTCTCTCTCTCTCTCTCTCTCTCTCTCGCTCTCTCTCTCCTCTCCATACTCTCTCTCGTCTCTCCGCTCTCATTCTCCCTCTCACTCCTCTCTCTTCAGCCTCTCTCTCTCTCTCTCTCTCTCTCTCTCTCTCTCTCTCTCTCAATATAATTCCCTTTATGCCTCCCTCCTGCGTCCAGCTACACATTTCCTACTAGGCTACTTACGACGGCTTTAGTAATCGCACATAATACCTTCCTCCTCTCTCCCTCCTATATACGTACCATACTTAAACACACACCCACACACACACCAGTCACGCACGTACATACACACACACACACACCAGTTACACATACATACGCACACACACACACGCATACATACATACACACAACACACACACACTCCATTCTTTTCTCACAGGTAAGCTTTAGTCGTATTCTTACTTTACAGTATGTGTGACTGGCTCGCTCTCTCTCTCTCTCTCTCCTATATAATTATATATATATATACAGGGTGTTGCAGAAAAACCTTTCACAAATCTCAAAATTAATAGATCTAGCAATAATTAATGTACTTCTATTATTATGATGGTTTGAGAGTCATTATCTTTATCGAGATACTACACATTTGGACGAAATGGGTAGAATTCGGGGATGAAAAGTACCAACACTTTCATTATTTTATTTTGTCATTAACTGTCTGACATCTGATATTTACATCAGGTGCTCAAAGTGTCCCCCACCCTGTTAATATACAGTAGACTTGGGCACGGTGCAGCAAAGACTGGTGAACATCTTGAATATCCCTGGTGTGTTTCTTAACCCATTCTGTACCGGCGACGTGTTTTAACTTTACTCTGGCCACTATTAGACGATTTTATTCAGTTTACTAAGAGCCTCCAGCAATTACCAGGCTTCGAACTACCTCACTTAACCCTTTTCACTGCCCCAGACACTTCTTAAACCGCATAAAATTCGTCTAAATATACAGTAGCTAGAAGAAAAATATAAGAAGTAGCTGGTACAGAAGGGGTTAATTCCCTGGAGGCACCATGTACTGCAGGGAGGCACAGTTCCTCACGGGATACAAACAATACCTTGAGATAACATATCTTATCCCAAGGCATTGTTTTTAGGGTTCTACTGGATATATCATTTATACCACATAGGCGCTCCTGGTATATTTATCATTAGACAAAGATAATTATAGAATATGTAATAGCTCAGTAAAGCCGGTATCACACGAGAGCTTTTATAGTCAACATTCGATGATCAACGTTTTTCTGGGAACATTTCTGGAATATTTTGCACTGGTATCGGAAACTAGACTGTTGATACATGAATTTAGGTGACCGAAATATTCTAAATGTTGACTTCATAAGCTGCCAGACCAGTGTTAAGGATAAATGTTGAGTGAAAAAGCGCTCGTGTGATACCGGCTTAAGTATGCCAGTTCTCTCAAACCGTCAGATAGAAATATACTTATAATATTGCTAGACCTATTCCTTCTTAGGTTAATGAAAGGTATTTCTGCAACATCCTGTATATATATATACATACCGTATATATATATATATATATATATATATATATATATATATATATATATATATATATATATATATATATATATTATATACTGTATATACTGTTTTACAGTATCTCTCTCTCTCTCTCTCTCACATACACACATATAAAACTTACCACACACACCCATCCAACCATGCATACACGCTACACACACACCCACACAGCTCATTCATACACACACACAACACACTTTTAACAAATACTATCATTACATGTACTCTTGTTGCCTGTAAGTTTATATGCGAGTTTATGTGTGTGTTGTTTTGTGTATGTGTCTATCTAGCTATATATCTATCCACCCATCCATTCATCTATCTATCTATATATCTATCTATTTATCCATCCGTGCACCCATCTATTAGTATATCCATTTATCCATCTATCAACCTGCTACACACACACACACACACACACACACACACACACACACACACACACACACACACACACACACACACACACACACGACACACACACACACACACACACACACACACACACACACACACACACACACACACACACACACACACACACACACACACACACACACACACACACACACACACACACACACACCGTAGCCTAGTAGGTAGAGCTCTCGTCTCACACACGAGGGGTCGGGGGTTCAATCCCCGGCCGGGCGGAGACAAATTGGGCTTGTCTCCTTTCATGTGTTAGCCTCAGTTCACCTAGCTGTAAATAGGTACCTGGAATAAGTGGACGACGTTGTGCCGTCCCATCTGGGGTTGGCAAAATGGTACAAGGCGAGATGGGTATCATATGGTTCACCTAAGCTGATGGCTACCTAAGCCTTCGGGCGAGACGGTACCGTCTATAGTGAGAATGGTACCATACAGATCCACCCTAAGCCTTCGTTTCCGATGTCGCCAATTGGCTAGAAATATAGACTACACACACATCCACAGCCATTCCAACGATACATATAACACCTACACATATAGGAGGCGGGAAATAACGAGCATGCTCACTCCCGCAATACAACTAGAGTAAGTACAACTAGAGTAAGTACACACACACACATCCCAATCCCCGCACTACACTCCACTTCAGACCTTCCTTGCAAAGCCGGAGATATTTCAAGGTATTATTTCCAAATCTCTCCCACTCACACACACACCCAGTACTCGGCAACCGTTCAGGACTTCCCCCTTCACCCTCTGAGCTTGCCAGGGTACAGTCGCAGTCAATAATATGGGTGCATACATGCCTCGGGTTGAACTGAATCTCCTTATTATTCTTTACCAGGTATTTACGTTCGACGCTTCAAAACAAACTATTTTAGCGAACAATGCATAAATGTATCTTGAAGGGATGTCTTGAGGGTATTTTTTAAAGCTTGACGGAGGTTAAAGGAGGATAAAGCGCATATATATATATATATATATATATATATATTATTATAGTATATTATATTATAATATAATATATATATATATATATATATATATATATTATATATAATATATATATATATATATATATATATATATATACCGTATATATATATATATACGTATATATATATATATATATATATATATATATATATATATATTATATATAGATTATATATATATATATATATATATACTGTCTGTAACACAACCTTCTACCAGCAACTATTATACATATCCACAATATCTTATATACTCCTGTTATTCATTATAAATCTATAACTACACTTAGACACCCACAACAAGACACCTGCATTACCTCGCTCGTAAACAACCTTACACACCAGCCTATACAAGCAATCATAAAATGTACACTTTGCAATCCAGCCTCTAAACATGTCAATCATAACATACTGTGTACACACGCACCTGCGAGACAGTTTAGTCAGCATTCTTGAGACAGTGGATTTGTGTCGCAAGAATGCTTACTCTAGCTTACTAATTAAGTAACTCAGGAGTATGAAAAACAACAATGACGCAAAACCCTGCTTTCTACACCAATATTCTGTTTATACTATCACAAGAAGACACGTGATAGCTGCCTATATAATGAGGTAAAACTCCCCAATCGAGTAGAACACCATTAACCCAATAAGTACCAGGGACATAATTTTCATCATATTCTGACAACTATTATACGATAATATCCAGCTCAGGAAGGACGTCTAGCAATAACAAGACTTCAAACTACCTCAACCAACCCTTTTAACTAGCACAGATTCCTTCCTAAGCTGCATAATATCGTCTAAGTATAGCTAGAACATAATATAACACACGTCACTGGTACTCAAAGGGTGAACACTCTTAAGGAGAAGAGCCACACACTAAGCTCTCTCCTCCCTTCATATTGCTACCAATAGAAATTAACCCCTTGACATTTACTCCAAGTTAACCCTGTACTCCACACTGTTCACTAAACACTATTAATTGTTACTTGACCTCCTTGAACTCCTTTGTACTCCCTTGGACTCCACACCCCTTCATAGTCATATACTCAACACAGTTATAAATTAGTTATATTCATTGTAAACTCCCTTACTCAACATTGACTCCTGTTAAGTTTATAACCACAGTATATATATATATGCTATATATATACTGTATATATATACTGTATATATATATACAGTATATATATACAGTATATATACAATAACAAATTTCTTCCCTTATAATCCTTACCATTTGTATATGTTGATCTTGGGCAAATCTAAGTGTTAATGTTGGCCTGGATCAGTACCAGTGCCCCATTATATCTTAAGGGGGCCCACCTCGCTTGGTTTCTCTTTCTCTCCCTCTCTCTTTGGCTTGTATCCATTCGGCCCCCTTCAGCATACTTTTTTAAGACTTTTACCCCCATCCAGGTGTCAATATTTTCCTGGCGAGCGGTAGCGAGTCAGTATATATGTATATTTTGTTTAAACAGCAAGCTAAATTTGTACATGTTTCGATAGAAAAAATTCTCCGGCGAAGCCGGATTTATCCATACAATGCTGGCTGGCTATCGCTCGCCAGGAAGAAATTGACACCTGGATGGGGATAAACGTCTTAACTCTCCGACATATGACGCGATTTTGAGCCTATTGGGGATACTTTAAAACCTTTGTTACCATCAGGGGTATTTAGAAACCTTTAGTTTAGTTACTTCAACCTCTGCAGTTGTCTTTGAGTTAGCTGTGGGCAGAAAACTAATTTTGGAGAGGTAATTATAAGAGTGAGAGAACTATTTCTTATTGCTAATCTGGCAACCTCTGCGTCATAAATGCGTGAAAGGGTTAAAACAGTTGGCTGAATGGGGCTGAATGGATACAAACCAGAGAAAGAGATAAAAGGAGAGAAAGAGAAAAAACAGGTGACCTCCCTTCAGCCAGTTAGTGACTCATATAATGTTCACAACTGTCAACCCACCTTTAGGATGGAGTGGTGCAAGTCTATTGTAATAAACACACTCTCTCACGCGCGCTCTCTCTCTCTCTCTGTGTACGTGAGTGTGTGTATGTGTGTACAGGCATTGGTGGATCCAGTTTTAAAATACTTATAAACTGTTCTACGCCAAAAAAAAAAAAAAAAAAAAAAAAAAAAAAATAATAATAGGACAAAGGGGCAGGATCTCTGGCTATATAAAGTATTGCATATAATGTTGATAATTTATTCAGATATTCACGTAGCTTTTTATGAGATGACTTCCAACATATTTCCGTTAAGGGGAGAGGGGCCGTTTTTCTGGTCCCCCTGCTTTCTCATGTTTATCCCAATTAGTTTCCAGATTTCAAAACCTTTCACCCCTTTTCTTTGTCAATATTTGGGTGTCCAGTATTTCCTGGCGAGCGATAGCGAGCCTGTAATATAGGAGGAACCGGGCTTCGGCCGGGACATTTTTCTACCGATAAATGTACACATATATCTTGAAGGGAGAGCCTGTTTTATATTTTGTATTTCTTATATATTTCATTTTTTAAATTTGATTGAAGTCTAGGGAGAAAAAAAAAAAAAAAAAAAAAATCAACCCACAAGTGAACCATCCCCCTTAAACCCTTCAATAGGATGGTGTCATTGGGCTTATATTTTGGCTAACATTGGCAGATTTTATTTAACTGAGAAAGGACCTCAAGCTTTCAGAGCGGGTAAATAATACGGCCTGAATTAACCCTCAGCTTACTAAATAATAAACTTCTAAACGCGAGTAGAATGTTGTAATGATCACCAAATACAACATAATAGGAAGCGCCATTTTATAGTAGAATGTTGCAATGATCACCAAATACAACAGAATAGGAAGCACCATTTTATAGTAGAATGTTGCAATGATCACCAAATACAACAGAATAGGAAGCACCATTTTATAGTAGAATGTTGCAATGATCACCAAATACAACAGAATAGGAAGCACCATTTTATAAACCAATAGTTCTCTATTGGCTACCGCTAGAAGATATTAAGGGAGCTCAGACTGTATTGTCCAGCATAATTTACTGGTTCGGTTCAATGGTTTAAGGAAGGGGTTTAGTTTGCTCTCTAAACCTCCATCAAACTTAAAAGAACACCTACAAGACCCCCTTCGATATATATTTGTAAATTTTTCGGTAGAAAAAAATTCCCGGCCGATGGCCGGTTACTTCTAAATGGCACGAAAGGTCATAATTTTGGCAAAGAAATGAGGTAAAAGGTCTGAATATCGCCAAACTAATGGGGCGAATGTCTTGAAATCTCATAACTAATAGGGCTAAATATGAGGGAGGAGGACTCGAAAAACCAACTGCCTCCCCTTAATTACCTTAGAAAGAGCCTCAAACTTTAAACAAATTGAAAACAAAATGGCTTAATTAAACCTCACCTTGCTGAATATCCCTCTTATACACAATCAAATAATTTTAGCCAAGTGAAATATAAAGCATCGTCGTATCCTCAAATGGCTAGTCAATTGAACAACTAAAAACACAAATAAATAAATAAACAGATACACAATAACATAAACTAAGGAACAGCCCTACCATTGTCCAAGACTGTACCGGAGGCCTTACAAATGTTGCCTATTGTGATTATTATTATATTTTTTTTACTGACACTGACTATTCGCCCACCACACAGGCATGGATGGAGACAGACATGCATACAAACACTTACGTAACACACACACACACACACATATTATGATGGTACACATAAACTAACATACACACAAGCACACGCACACACACTCATTATGCATACACTCACAATCATATGGACGTACTGTACACATATAATGCTATATTATATATGTTCTATGTTTTTCTCCACACACACACACCCTCATACACACACACGCACACCCTCATACACACACACAAAGACACACACAGACATACACACACACACACGCTTCCAAACTCACAACACATATTTACGTCAAACAGGAGTATAGCCAACGGGATAAGAAAGACTATTATGAAACAAGGGAACTACCTCATCAACAACAATATATATAACATCGACAGAGAGAGAGAGAGCAGTTACAATAACGGAGGCAGCGATAGGTGCGCGACTACACACACATACACACACACACTAACACATATACTGTACATAGCATATACCGTACACGAACACACATACTTACAAATAGGCTACATAAATTTGAAAAAGAAAAAACAACAAGAAATAAGGAATCCCATCAGAATATTACAAGGTACATAAGGACAATATAACACTAACAAGAGTAAATACTGGTTTAACATAAGGTGAAGATAACGCAGTAAAATATAATTACAGATCATAATGCGAGAAAGATGGGAATATGAATAAATATAACAAGAACAACGACGACCTCGGAAAAAAGTTTTGGATGAATCACGAGAGAGAGAGAGAGAGAGAGAGAGAGAGAGAGAGAGAGAGAGAGGGGGGGGAGGTAATAACATCAGAGAGAGAGAGAACAGCCAGAGCGAACCAGAACAAAATATAAATAACACTACATCAGATCAGAGAGAGAAAAAAAAAAAAAAAAAAAAAACACACACACACACAAGAAAAGGCCAAAAGGAGAATATAACGGTGGGAAATATACATCAATACACAACACCAAATATACACAGTAACATTAGTATCAATGAGAACAAGTGGTATATAACATCCGAGAGTAAAGAAACAAAGCACCTCAATATCATATATCGTAATGCTTAAGTGGAGGTATTTAGTTTGTTCCATACGTTTTCATCAAGCTTAAAATTACACCCCATAGACCCCCTTTCAAGATAAATTTGTACATTTTTCGGTAGAAAAATGTCCCGGCCAGAGGCCGGTTGCTCTTAAATTACAGGCTCGCTATCGCTCGCCAGGAAAAAATCGACACCTTAATGGCACGAAAGGTCTTAAAATTGACAGAAATAGGGCAAAATGTCTTAAAATGTAAAAAAAAACTTGGGCGAACTTCTTAAAATCTCAAAAGCAATTGGGCTAAACATGAGGGAGAAAGAGGTTCAGAAAAAAATCCTCCAGGTGGAAATCTCCCCTTAACCTAACAAATATAATGAATCGAAGACAAAAATACCAAGAATAAAACAACACAACACAATCAATGAAGCACAACCCATAATAAAAACCCAGTCATAAGAAAGAAAGGAAAGGCCAAAAGAAGCATAATATAATCAGCAGAAAGGGAAGAAGACAATTGTGAATAAAGAAGAACAAAGAAGAAACAAAGATAATCGCTGGAGAATGAGAAAAAAAACAAAAAAAAAAACTTAGGAAGGAACAAATGAGAGCATGAATAAATAACCCTGGAAGACCAAACAAAACAAACATCACGCAAACAACAACAACACGTACAGTACACTCGAACACAAAATAATATACACCCTTTTGAATCTTAGAACCAATGAAGCCAAAACTCTGAAGCATTGGGGATAATATAAGAACATAAGAAAATGGAAATCTGCAGAAAGCCGATTGGCCCACACAAGGCAGGATCCTCTCACACCCAACCCCAAGCACTGCGTTATCTCCTTTGGGTTCCATACAGATTCTAAAGTGTGCAATTATTATGGTGTGTGGCTGTACAGTCGCGCTAATAAGTCATGTTCCAGCTGTCATTACGTTTGGCTCGCTCTGTGCTGTATTCATGTCTGTCAGATGTTGAATAGGGTGGGTAAGTGTAGGAACATGCTTGTATATTTCACTCGATATGAAGAAATACAGCTTAGATATGGCTGATACCAATTATTGATCAAAACATACTTGGTGCCGAGACATCACTTATTAGCGCGACTGTACAACCACCTGCACAAGTAGCTGGTACATTCCTACATCGTGACCTTAAGAGGAGGTGGGTCGTTTTTCTAGATCCCCTTCTCCCTCATGTTTAGCCCCATTAGTTTGTCGATTTTAAGACCTTTCGCCTTATTTCTTTGTCAATATTACGACCTTTCGTGCTATTTAAGTGTCGATTGTTTTCTAGGCAAGTGATAGTGAGCCTGAAATTTTGAAAGAACCTACCTTTGGCCGGTACATTTTTCTACCGAAAAATGTACAAATTAATCTAGAATGAGCAAATAAATAAGCCCAATCCCCTTTAAGTTTTTGAAGCTACCCCAAACTGAATCGAATCTTTATTTATATTTAGGATTATTGTTATATGTATTTACTTTGATATACTGTATACATACTATACAGTATATATTTATGTTTTTTGTTATATATTATGTGTTTATTTTTGATGTTGTTGGGTTAATATTGGGCCAGGATTTGAGTCTTATGATATACTATTTGTGTCTCTATGATATACTTGAGACCGTAAGAGTTACCGGTAGTTAAAATAGGACTTCAGAGGCTATCAACCCTTCTACAGCACATTATAAGTCAAGAATAGCGTCAGGACTGGAGGAGCCTCTTTTCGAGAACCCCAGTCCCTGAAGAGAGCGTATACCTTGATTGAGTGAAAATACAGACTGGTATGTTTGTTTCAAAATATTTCATCGGCTTTTCAGATTGTTCAATAAAACATGTACAGTCATTCATAAATATTCTTGGATCCCTCATATCTTTCTTTGTGCAATTATAACTACAGTATATGTATTGATTTTTGGATGGAACTTGTTTTTAAATAAATAGTATATATTGTTCTGTAGTTGATGTATAGAAATATAATTCATAAATCTGCGTTCAGAGATATACAATACATCCAAAATAAGAAACAGGTGAGGTCCACGATTTATTATGAATGACTGTACTACCTTTCACTGTAGGATAGATAAATATAGAGATAGATGAATGGATGGGTGGATAGATAGATATATACAATTTAAAGTCAACTTATGGAGGCACAACTATGAAACATGGACGAACTATATTGATAAACTGGTTGAGGCAGGATGAACAAATGACCGGTGTTCGCTCATTAGTATTCAGTGTAGTTGTTGACCATTATCAGGTGCTCAATTAGTCCTGACCACCATTGTAGAGTCGTGGTCAGGGTTGAACACCTCCTAATGATAGAAAGAGGAGGGTGTACAGTCGCGCTAATAAGTGATGTCTTGGCACCATGTATGTTTTGATCAATAATTGGTATCAGCAATATCTAAGCTTCATTTCTTCATATTGAGTGAAATATACAAACATGTTCCTACACTTACCCACCCTATTCAACATCTGACAGACATTAATACAGCACAGAGCAAGCTAAACGTAATGACAGCTGGGACATGACTTATTAGCGCGACCGTACAGTAACTATGGTCGGTATATTTCAAGGGGGGATGGTTCACTTTTTGATCGATTTTTTAATTTATTATTGTTCTAGTTTCCTCCCTGGAACTCCATCACACTTAAAAAACAACAACAGGATCCCCCTTCAAGATATATTTGTACATTTTTCGGTAGAAAAATGTCCCGTTCGTAGGCTGGTTCCTCCTTAATTTTTGTTTCCTCTTTAATTTGTCTACCGAAAAATATCCCCGGTTCCTCCTAAATTACAGGCTCGCTATCGCTCGCCAGGAAATAGACACCCACAATTGAATCCTTTAAAACTCATAAGTTGGTATCGATAACTATGCTAAGGCAGACCAGCTTCCATGGCTGAATCCAACTTTTATTTTGAAACTGCCAGGCAAGAATTACTGACAAATATTGCCGGAAAAGTGCCCGTGTGATACCGTCTTAACACTGTCTGGTCCTACGTTTTGAGTTATTTTGATATTACGTTTAATTATTATTGAAGATATTGCTTGATTTTGCAATGTTCGAGTAATGTTTTTTAGTTTGTCCCCTAGGCTAACATATAAACGCCTTCTCAGACTTCAGTCAAAATAAGTATTGTCCACCCAGACCCCTTTTAAGATAAATTTGTTCATATTTTATTTTTTCGATAGAAAAATGTCCCGGCCGAAGACCGATTTCTTTTAATTTACAGGCTCACTATCGCTCGCCCCGAAAAACTAGACCCCTGATTGTGTTCAAGTGTCTTATTATCGCCAAACAAATGGGGTGAAACGTTCTAAGATATCTAAACCAATGGAGGAAAACAGATGAGGTCCTTAAATCGCCCCCTTGGACCAGATCGGGATAAGTGAGAGTTGCCTTGTGGATGAACCTTGGTATTACCCTGTTTGGTATTACCCTGTTTGGTATTACTCTCATTAATCTTACTTGGATTATTAAGACCAAATTTATCAATAGTGGTTCTGGTAAAGGTAGGTTCACACATTGGCGAGTCGGAGCGCGAGGCCAACGCGAGTCACACTCGCCGCATATCGCTGTTGATGGAGCCCGAACCCAGCGCGAGTAGCATCTGATACGCGAGTAGCATCTGATACGAGTAAACACGCATATAACACTAATATAACACGAGTTTACACGAGTTCACAGGAGCGTCGGCGAGTGTAACACGACCCCAACACGCACCGCCAAAATTTGAAAAATAACGGTCAAATTCCAGGGTACGAATAGTGCGAGTCTACAGGAGTCTACAGGAGTGTCACAGGAGTTTACATGAGTTTACACGTGTTTACACGAGATGGCGAGTCTACAGGAAGTTAACAGGAGTGTATGGAGTGTATATTCTATTTAATTTATATCTTGTATTTATTTATATTTCATGTTGGATATCAATCTGTATATTATTATTTGTCATCATATATCCTTTGCATATATTCCACATCATTATTATTATGTATGGGTAGGAGGGTGGTGGGAGGGTGGTTTGGGGGATGGTGTGGGGAAGGTATGAATAATTTACTCATGTTACAAATATGAAGCCGATTGGTAAGGTAGTTTCGCCACCACGGATTTTCCTTTTTTTCCTTATCTTCGTACGGATACGCTGGAAGTGGGTGGTGGGAGGCGGTTGGGGATGTAGTAGGGGGAAGGCAGAAGGGTAAGGGACTTGTCACACAAATATGGAACCGATTGGTGCAGTCGTTTCGCCGCCACAGATTTTCCTTTTTTTATAGGAATTTGGGATTTTTTTTGTGGGTAGCCAAAAGGGTAAGGTACATGTGGTAAAAATATGAAAGCCATAGGTGCAGTCGTTTCGCTGCTACGATTTTTGTTGATAATATAAACAGACTCGTGTGACACTCA
Source organism: Paralithodes platypus (assembly GCA_032716605.1). Taxonomy (NCBI): domain Eukaryota; kingdom Metazoa; phylum Arthropoda; class Malacostraca; order Decapoda; family Lithodidae; genus Paralithodes; species Paralithodes platypus. The sequence continues at coordinate 33,120,584 of CM064486.1, read as the reverse complement.
TGTAGACTCGCGTGACACTCATGTAGACTCGTGATCATTAAATTTCTAAATAGTACAACGCGAGTGTCACGCGAGTCTACATGAGTGTCACACGAGTCTACAGGAGTTTACGCGAGTCTACGCGACTCTATGCGAGTTGGCGTCCTACTCCCACTTGACTCTCCAATTTTTGTGTCATCCCAAAAATTTTGGCCGCGTTCGCGAGTGTACGCGGTCCACCGCGAGTCCACGCGAGTCTGTGCGAGTGTCGGCGAGTGTCGGCGAATTTAGGATAATCATTGGCGAGTGCAAAAATGTCATCACTCGCTTTGGAGTTGCGCTCGACTCGCCAATGTGTGAACCTTGCTTAAGACTTGAACTTCTTAATTACCGGGAAGGGGGTGGGTGGGGGGTCTTTCTTATTCTTAATATAATCGTCTGAATATATGATTATCTGTAGTTTTGGTTTGAAAACGTAAATACAAACACACACATATATATATATATATATTATAAACTAACAAATATTATAAATACTGTACAGGATATATAGATTGGTCTTTAATATACTGTATATTCTACACAGTCAAATTTGGCTATCATCCCGTTATTATATCAAAATGGCGTCTCTTACTACACATACTCCCTCTTACTCTACTTACTCCCTCAACGACAAACGTAATGAAGCCATAGAACTCTTAAATTCTAATCTAAATACTATTTCCAATTGGGGCAGAGAAAACTTTAACTTTAATGCTTCCAAAACCCAATTTCTCCATCTATCTACCCGTCAGGATCTCCCAGCGGACTATCCCTTGTTCTTCAACAATACAAAAATCAACCCTTCATCTTCTCTCAATATTCTTGGTGTCTCTTTTTCTTCTGCTCTCATTTGGAAGGACCATATTACCAGTCTTGCTAAGGCAGCCTCCCAGAAGCTGGGTGTGCTCAACCGCCTTAGGGGGTTCTTTTCCCCTGCACAGCTTCTTGCTCTGTACAGGGGCATAGTGCGCCCTTGTATTGAGTATTGTTCACATGTGTGGGGAGGTTCCTCTCACACCGCTCTCCTAGACAAAGTTGAAAGGAAGGCCTTTCGTATCATTAACTCCCGTCCACTCACCAACTCTCTGCAATCTCTCTCTCTCCGCCGCAATGTTGCATCTCTCTCGCTATTCTATCGCTACTATAATAATCAGTGTTCCTCAGAGCTATCCCAGTGCATACCACCTCCTTTACGTAGGGCACATGGTACCCGTCTTACAACTCAATCCCACCCCTACTCTGTGCAACTCTCCAACCCAAGAGTGAAACGTTACTCTCAAACTTTCTTCTACTCAATATCTGAGCTCTGGAACTCTCTCCCAGAATCAGTCTTTCCCTCTTCCTATGACTTAAATTGCTTCAAACTCCGTGTGTCCAGGCATTTTGGCTCGAACGTCCCTTGATTTTGGCCCTGTCACTCTTTCAACTATGGGGGAGGCACTCGCTATAGGCAGTTATGCCTTTTGCCTCCCTCAATCACAGAAAAAAAAAAAAAAAAAAAAAAAAAAAAAAACCATCACTAACCTTATCCCGGGAGCAACCAGTAACCCTAACCTACTTTCTCAACAAGTAGCCTATAGTCTATTAGCTGTAAGTAGGCGAGAAATCATAACCTCTATCCTCTGTAACTCAAAAACAGCTAGAGCAAATTGGCTGTAAATTTCCACATCTATTCCTTGACTGACTCTTCCCAAATGGTAGGAATATTAGCTCGATTACTATAGTAGTTTTTGAGTTACAGAGGAGAGGTCATGATTTCTCGCCTACTTACAGCGAATACACTATAGTAAGGATCATTAAGTCTGTTGTTGCTCGTTTTCCTTCATATTCCTTTGTATATATCTAACTAATTGTCTACAAGAGGATGTGCTGAAGTGGGGTGGAATTACCTAACGGAGCCATAATGCAATGGAAGCTAAACCAATGCACTAAAAGGGTTAAGGGGGAGGTAGTCGCTTTCTCGGGACCCCCTTCTCCCTCATGTTTAGCATATCAGCTTTGAGATCTTAAGGCGTTCGTTCCGTTAGTTTGGCGATCTTGAGATCTTTCACCCCATTTCATTGTCAATTAAGACCTTTCGTGCCATTTAGATGTCGAATACAGGGTCTCTAGTCCTACTTAGACTGAATACAATGATCCAAATCTACATGGTGTTTAGGATCAATGGTTGGTGTGTGTGTGGAGCTAATAATAAGCGTCAGGGAGCAAAATAAACATCACAGGAGCCAGATAATAGAGGAATAATACAAGCCAAACTAAGAGTAGGCCACAAGAAGAGGAAGAAGACAGAAGAAGAAGACACAAGAAGAAGAAGACACAAGAAGAAGAAGACATAGAAGAAGAAGAAGTTGACACAGAAGAAGAAGAAGACACAGAAGAAGAAGAAGACACAGAAGAAGAAGAAGACACAGAAGAAGAAGAAGACACAGAAGAAGAAGAAGACACAGAAGAAGAAGACACAGAAGAAGAAGACACAGAAGAAGAAGACACAGAAGAAGAAGAAGAAGACACAGAAGAAGAAGAAGAAGAAGACGAAGAAGAAGGACACAGAATAAGAAGACACAAGAATAAGACACTAAAGAAGAAGACACTAAAGAAGAAGACACTAAAGAAGAAGAAGACACTAAAGAAGAAGAAGACACTAAAGAAGAAGAAGACACAGAAGAAGAAAACACAGAAGAAGAAGAAGACACAGAAGAAGACACAGAAGAAGACACAGAAGAAGAAGAAGACGAAGAAGAAGGACACAGAATAAGAAGACACAAGAATAAGAAGACACAAGAATAAGACACAGAAGAAGAAGACACAGAAGAAGAAGACACAGAAGAAGAAGACACAGAAGAAGAAGAAGAAAAGGACACAGAAGAAGACACAGAAGCAGAAGACACAGAAGAAGAAGAAGAAGAAGAAAAGAACACAGAAGAAGAAGAAGAAGAAAAAGAATGAGAAACAGCCAGGAGGGACAACAAGAAGGAGAGGCGACATCAAAGGAAAGACAGGTAAGTGTTTCATTATAGTTGAAAATACTGTCCATTGTCGTGTGGGTGGATGGAGACACATTCACACCACCTCTCACGCACGCACGCACGCACGCACGCACGCACGCACGCACGCACGCACGCACGCACGCACACGCACACGCACACGCACACGCACACACACACACATTCTCTCTCTCTCTTACTTTCACCCTTTCTATTAATCTTATGATGAGTAAAATAGACCCATGTTGCATATGGCCAAGAAATTGGAATACTGCGCTCCAGTTTAACTGAACAATTATATCATTAACACTTTTAGCTTTAAGGGGAGGTTTTTAGTTCATTCCCTAGAATTCCATCAATCTTAAAATTACACCCCCTAGACCCCCTTTCAGGATAAATTTGTACATTTTTCGGTAGAAAAATATCCCGGCTGAAAGCCGGTTCCTCTTAAATTACAGGCTCGCTATCGCTCGCCAGGATAAAATAGACACCTGAATTGCACGAAAGGTCTTAATATGGGGTGAAAGTTCTTAAAATCGCTGAACTAATGGGGCGAACGTCTTAAAATCTCAAAAGCAATGGGGCTAAACATAAGGGAGAAAGGGGTCAAGAAAAAAATCCCTCAAGTGGAGATCTCCCCTTAACTTAAGTATGGCGTATGTGTAATTGTTTGTCATAAAAAATATCTATTCAACCTAGAAGAAATGTCCTTCATAAGTAGTAAATGTAGGCCTAATCTGACACTTTTCCATGAAGTGTACGGTACTAGAGTCTGTTTCCATGAAGTGTACGGTACTAGAGTCTGTTTCCATGAAGTGTACGGTACTAGAGTCTGTTTCCATGAAGTGTACGGTACTAGAGTCTGTTTCCATGAAGTGTACGGTACTAGAGTCGGTTTCCATGAAGTGTACGGTACTAGAGTCTGTTTCCATGAAGTGTACGGTACTAGAGTCTGTTTCCATGAAGTGTACGGTACTAGAGTCTGTTTCCATGAAGTGTACGGTACTAGAGTCTGTTTCCATGAAGTGTACGGTACTAGAGTCGGTTTCCATGAAGTGTACGGTACTAGAGTCTGTTTCCATGAAGTGTACGGTACTAGAGTCTGTTTCCATGAAGTGTACGGTACTAGAGTCTGTTTCCATGAAGTGTACGGTACTAGAGTCTGTTTCCATGAAGTGTACGGTACTAGAGTCTGTTTCCATGAAGTGTACGGTACTAGAGTCTGTTTCCATGAAGTGTACGGTACTAGAGTCTGTTTCCATGAAGTGTACGGTACTAGAGTCGGTTTCCATGAAGTGTACGGTACTAGAGTCGGTTTCCATGAAGTGTACGGTACTAGAGTCGGTTTCCATGAAGTGTACGGTACTAGAGTCGGTTTCCATGAAGTGTACGGTACTAGAGTCGGTTTCCATGAAGTGTACGGTACTAGAGTCGGTTTCCATGAAGTGTACGGTACTAGAGTCGGTTTCCATGAAGTGTACGGTACTAGAGTCTGTTTCCATGAAGTGTACGGTACTAGAGTTTGTTTCCATGAAGTGTACGGTACTAGTCTGTTTCCATGAAGTGTACGGTACTAGAGTCGGTTTCATTTCAATTGACAGTAAATTGCAACGTTCCCATCAAGATTTATCAGTTATTGTGCAGATTTTGTAGTGAAATGTGGTTTTAAAATGATGCAAAGACATAGTAGTTTCTTATTTTTATATTAATTATCGATAAATTAGCTGCTAGGGGATTCAATTTATCGTCAGCTGAAGACAAAACACAGAGTATAGAGTAGACCAGTTCTCTCTCTTTCACCTAGAGTAGTATCTCCCAGGAATGAAGAGCAAGGCTTTTGATGACTAATAAACACACACAATAAAGCCATTCCTACAGTTTCCTCTATCTACAACACCCCTTCTCTGCTATCTCCACTTTCCCAGCCGTATGGTCCTAGTGTACTGTCTGATGGCGTAATGGGATTCGATTTTTTTTTTAGAGATATTGTGTTTTGTCTATCTATCTATTTATCTATCTATCTATATGCTCAGGCCCAATCCTTACTTTTCCTATTTTTATTTTTTGTTTCACTTTCATTCTATTTTATTATTATTATTATTTATTTTTTGTAACTCCTTGTAACTACCCCACGCCTCACAGCTTCGGGGCGACCATCCGGAGTAGCGAATGAAAGTGACAGTGCTCGGCTTACGTCTCTCTTGCAAACCACTGGAAACTTGCTTAATAGTGTGTATTTCGGTTATCACGCTCCAGTAGCAACCAATATCTCTCTTATTCGTCTTATTTTTCTTTCTCTCTCTCTCTCTCTCAATCTATCCTTTTCTTCCACTTTCATTTATTTCGGGATCTGCTATCTGTACTAGAATTAAGTCCTGAGCCCGTAATGTCAATGTGGACAGCATATATAATATATATATATATATATATATATATATATATATATATACCCCCAACTCTCTATCTATCTCATATCAAGTGGGGTCAGCAAATGAAAGTGTGATGTTGTGTGTCTGCAAGAGGTGACCGGGATGTGTCGTGGGTGAGGCAACTTGGTCACCAGTGTAAGGTTCTGTTCTTACACCTCGCTAACCATGGTGAGAGAGAGAGAGAGAGAGAGAGAGAGAGAGAGAGAGAGAGAGAGAGAGAGAGAGAGAGAGAGAGAGAGAGAGAGAGAGGTATCTAGTAGGTACGCTTGCTGATATGTGCATGTATACTTAATTTGTGTGTTCATATCTCACTCACTCACTCTCTCTCTCCATATATATAATTTGCAGAGAAAACAAGGTACGCTGCCATATAGGTGACATTAATACGTTCTGTAATATCAAGACCCGTTCACCTTGAGCCTCTTAATCTCTGTCTGAAGAAAGTGGAGCAATGAGAGGTTATATTATCTAGAGCGCTGGCTGCGGCCGGGGGATATACTATTTACCCTTGCAAGAGCCAACACACAGCTATGTTATGTTTGACGGCTGTTATTAGACGATTTTATTCAGATTAGCAGAGTTTTATGGAAGTCAGAGGGTTAATGGAAATATTATTTACCCATATAATGCCCACAGATCCTTCTTAGACTGTATAAAGTCGTCTAAGGATAGCCAACAAAAACTGTCAAAATGCGTCACAATCTTGAAAGGGTTAAACTCTAATATATATAGCCTGTTCTGCAGGTATATAACAACAATTATCAACTCACTGTAAGCTATATTTATGTCACTTTATATAATTAGCCGTTCTAGAGTTTTTTTTTTTTTGTCTCTATTGTTCATGCACAAATGTCTTTATTCAAAACCTTTTCCACCTAAAAAGTTATCGAGGAAATTTAGATGGGGTTTTATTTTTATTTATTTTTAGTGTTTTATGTTCTCCCTATACATCTATCAAGCTTAAAAAAACACGCCCAAAACCCGGCTTCGAGATAAATGTGTACATTTTTTTGGTAGAAAAGTATCCCAGCCTAAGGCCGGGTCATTGGCTCGCTTTCACTCACCAGGCAAAAAATCGACACCTAAAAGGCACGAAAGTTCTTAATATTGGCGAAGAAATGGGGCGAAAGGTCATAATATCGCCAAACTAATAGGGCGAACATCTCAAAATCTCCTAAATAATCGAGGGAGAAGGGGGCCAGGAGAAAAAAAATCTCCTCTTTCAGTATATTATTACAAATATTTGTGTTCCCGCTCTCATCCTATTATACACCCTAAGCTAATCAATGAAGAGGGTCTAATTAATTACGTAATTTGGACGTACTATCAATCTAAATCTGTTATTCTCACTCGCTATGATAAATGGCAGTAAGGGGGGGTCACCGGATTTTTTTCTCTTTCTCTCCTTTTCTCTCTTTCTCTGTCTTGTGTCCATTCGGCCCCGTTCAGCCAACTGTTTTAAGACGTTTATCCCCATCGACGTGTCGATTTCTTCCTGGCGAGCGATAGCAAGCCAGCATTGTAGGGAGAAATCTGGCTTCGCCAGAGACATTTTTCTATCGAAAAATGTACAAATTTAGCTTGCTATCAAAACAAAAATATATATATGCTGGCTCGCTACCGCTAGCCAGGAAAATATTGACACCTGCATGGAGGTAAACGTCTTTAAACAGTAGGCTGAATGGATACAAAGCAAAGAGATAGAGAAAAGAAGAGAACAAAAGCAGGTCAACCCCCTTAATGTAACGCTCATCAGTTGTCCGGGCAATTTGAATACAAAGCCTAAATGAAAATATAATACCGGTACTGCACATTACCTACAATTCAGATTTATATTTGTATTCTAGTTAAGGAAATAGCAACAACGTAAGCAGGCAGGCAGGCAGGCAGGCAGAGAGAGAGAGAGAGAGAGAGAAGAGAGAGAAGAGAGAGAAAGAGAGAGAGAGAGAGAGAGAGATATAATGGACTTTACATTACAATAATTCAAGGCATTCAATATAAACCGTATAACCAGGAACGGAGATATAAGAATGTAGGCTGGCATTTACAAACTTCAGATATATGTCACACACACACACACACACACACACACACGTACAGACATAGCTATGAAGTCACAGACCACGACATACACACACGTAGTCATGACACAACCACATAAATCACACACAGGCGCAAAACAATGACCAAGCTACACACACTCTCTGTCTCACTCACACACACACACACACACGCTCTCACACACAAACACACACACAATGACTTAACACTCGACTGGTTCGTTTCGCACGGAATTTTGCGGTAGGCTATTTTCAACTTTTACTCTCTAATTTGACCCCATGACTTTCTCTCTCTCTCTGTTTATCTATGTCTATCTATCTTTACCTTGCGGTCTCGTACCTATCTGTCTTATTCTCTACTCAGTGTAACGGTACAATTGTCTTATATATTTCTACTGTTCGTATAGTATTAGTGTTTGGAAGTTAGCAGTACTATTCAACATACATCATATCTCTTAGATGAAAGGAAGGAGAGAGAGAGAGAGAGAGAGAGAGAGAGAGAGAGAGAGAGAGAGAGAGAGAGAGAGAGAGAGAGAGAGAGAGAGAGAGAGAGAGAGAGAGAAGAAAACAAAAATTCTATAACACTACAAAAAGTGAGTAGCGAGAAGAGTAACTAAGGAAAGAAGTAAATACACAAAGCAAGGGAGAAGACAGGAAAAAGCCAGTGGTTAACCCATACTACACCGGTGACGTCCATTTCATTATACTTTGGCAACTATTAGAGGATTTGATTAAGTTTAGGAAGGAACTCTAACCATTAAAAGGCTACAAGCGATGTTAATTAATCAGTTTAGCTACCACAAATCCTTCTTAAGCTGCACAAAATCTTGTAAGTATAACTAAACTATAATATAAGAGATGTCACACACACACACACACACACACACACACACACACACACACACACACACACACACACACACACACACACACACACACGGACACACACACTGACACTCGAATGGAATTACACGGCATTTTCAACTTTCAAGAATCCCTCCCCCCCCTTGCCTTGTATACTTCCGTGGTTTCTGGGAGGTGATTTGCCGGGACTATTTGCTGGCGGGGTGTTTCTCAGCGACAGGTCACACAATATTTACGACTTCTGGGATTTACTTACGGTCTAGCTATTATCTTTCTCTGGTTGTTTTAGTCTCTGGTGGTGGGATTATATGTAGTAGCTGGTGGGTGCATGGGCGGGTCTTTGGCTTTAAGGAGAGATGGCCCGGTTTTCTGGACCACTTTCTCCCTCGTGTTTATAGCCCCATTACTTTTGAGATTTAAGACGTCCGGTCCATTAGTTTGACAATTTTAACACCGTTCGCCCCAATTCGTTGCAAATTTTATGACCTTTCGTGCCATTAAGGTGTCGATTTATTCCTGGCGAGCGATCGCGAGCCTGTAATTTTAAGAGGAACCGGCCTTCGGCTGAAACATTTTGATATAGAAAACTGTACATATTTATCTTGAAGGGGGTCTAGGGGGTATTTTTTTAAGCTTGATGGAGGTCTAGGGAGGAAACTAAAATTTATGTGAATAACTGAATATATAGAAAAAAACAAAACAGCCACTATCCCTTCAAGAACTTATTAATTATTTTATTTTGCTAAAGGCATGATCAAAGTTGAAAATGTGGATGGAGGACATGATTGTTTATGAGTGACTGTGCTGCCTGTGTAATGTGTATGGTCTGCTTGATGGCCTCTCTGTAAGAACTGCTCGCTATGGACATTTTGTGATCTCTGTGGCGACGGTCCCTGTTAACTGTGTGAGGATGTAATGTTGTTATATGTGTGTGTGTGTGTGTGTGTGTGTGTGTGTGTGTGTGTGTGTGTGTGTGTGTGTGTGTGTGTGTGTGTAAGACAATATATTTATATATTTGGTTACTCCTTCATCCTTCTACCAGTAACTACTATATATTTCCACAATATCTTATATACTCCTATTATTCATTATAATAAGAGTATGTAACCTGGGATGTGTGGTGGTTGATTAATAATAATAATTAAGGAATACAATAAGAAAATGCTAATAGGTGTATTGGATATATATTAAACAACAGGTTACAGTTAGAATATACACTAACTCATTGAATATATATATATATATATATATATATATATATATATATATATATATATATATATATATATATATATATATAAATAATATGGTTAAAAACTTAACAGGAGTCAATGTTGAGTAAAGGAGTGTACAATGAACATAACTAGAATATAAACCTGAGTTGAGTATATGACTATGAAGGAGTGTGAAACCCAAGGGAGTACACATGAGTTCAAGGAGGTCAAGTAACTAATAGTAGTGTTTAGTGAACAGTGTGGAGTACAGGGTTAACTTGGAGTGAATGTCAAGGGGTTAATTTCTATTGGTAGCAATATGAAGGGAGGAGAGAGCCTATATGTGTGTGGCTTCTCCTTAAGAGTGTTAATGGTGTTCTACCTGATTGGGGGAATCTACCTCATTATATAGGCAGCTATCACGTGTCTTCTTGTGATAGTATAAACAGAATATTGGTGTAGAAAGCAGGGTTTTGCGTCATTGTTGTTTTTCATACTCCTGAGTTACTTAATTAGTAAGCTAGAGTAAGCATTCTTGCGACACAAATCCACTGTCTCAAGAATGCTGACTAAACTGTCTCGCAGGTGCGCGTGTACACAAGATGTTATGATTGACATGTTTAGAGGCTGGATTGCAAAGTGTACATTTTATGATTGCTTGTATAGGCTGGTGTGTAAGGTTGTTTACGAGCGAGGTAATGCAGGTGTCTTGTTGTGGGTGTTTAAGTGTAGTTATAGATTTATAATGAATAATAGGAGTATATAAGATATTGTGGATATATATAATAGTTACTGGTAGAAGGATGAAGGAGTAACCAAATATGTAAATATATTGTGTTACATAACATGTGTGTGTGTGTGTGTGTGTGTGTGTGTGTGTGTGTGTGTGTGTGTGTGTGTGTGTGTGTGTGTGTGTGTTTTGATATAATGCTGGATCTATTTATTAACTTATATTATAGTTTTCAGTTGTGAAAGGCTAAAGTCTTATGGTTGATTATTCTTTATATGTTTATATATTCATTTAGTATTTATTTATATATATATTTTTATTATTATTAATTTATATATTTATATATTTTTTGTTTCCTCGCTAGACCCCCAAGACTCCCTTCGAGATAAATATGAGTATTTTTCGGTAGAAAAATGCTCCAGACATTTCCTTCTAAATCGCAGGGTTGCTTACGCTCGCCAGGAAAATATCAACACCTAAATGGCACGAAAGTTCTTAATATTGGCAAAGAAATGGGGTGAAAGCTCTTAAAATCGCCAAACTAATGGGACCAACTTCTTAAAATGTCAAAACTAATGGGGCTAAACATGAAGATGAAGAGAGTCCAGAAAAGAAAAAGTCTTCCCATAATTCCTTAACAGCTGACTGTTCTATACTTGATGGAATAAGCTGACCATATAATTATTATTATGTCCGCATTACATTAATTTAAGGGGGGGGGGGGTTGTGTTTTGGTCGATTAATTCACATATTAATTATGTGTTCATTTTTAGTTTCCTCCCTAGACCTCCATTACAAAAAAAAAAAAAAAAAAAAAAAAAAAAAAAAAAAACAAAAAAAAAAAAAAAAAAAAAAAAAAAAAAAAAAAAAAATCACATCCATTAGATTCCCCTTCTAGATTGCTTTGTACATGTCCTGGCAGGTTCTTCCAAAATTACAGGCTCACTATCGATCGCCAGGTAAAAAATCGATACCTAAATAGCACGAATAGTCTTAATATTGACAACAAAAAATGGGGCGAAAGGTCTTAAAATCGATAAGCTAATGGGACAAACTTCTTAAAATCTAAACAAAATAATGGAGATAAACATGAGGGCGAAGGGGTCTGGAAAATCGACCCATCTCTCCTTAAAGCCAAATTGTCATAATTTTTAACTCCTATCGCTACATTCTCATTAGGAGGGGTCACCTGCTTTTTTTTTTATCTTTCTCTCATTTTCTGACTTGTATCCATTTGCCCCCATTCAGCCAACTGTTTTAAGATGTTTATCCCCATCCAGGTGTCGATTTTTTCCTGGCGAGCGATAGTGAGCAGCATTGCATGGAGAAATCCGGCTTCGCCGGAGAAATTTTTCTATCGAAAAATGTACAAATTTAACTCGCTGTAAAACAAAAATATATACTGTATATGCTGGCTTGCTACCGCTCGCCAGGAAAATATTGACACCTGGATGGGGGTAAATGTCTTAAAACAGTAGGCTGAATGGGGCCGAATGGATACAAGCCAAAGAGAGAGGGAGAGAAACAGACAAAAAAGCGAGGTGGGCTCCTTAACCCTTTCAGTGCCAGTGACGATTTTTGGCATTGGTTTCAGCTATAGTTATATGATTGTATGCAGCTTGGGAAGGATCTGTGATAACTGAAATGATATTGAGGCAGTCTGTAGCATATTAATTAATAAATGTCCTTCTCAAGCTGAATGGGGACATCTACTTAGTCAGGTAACAAGGACTATATGGGCATTTCCTAGAGTCCGCCATGAAATACAGTACCAAAAAAAAAAAAAAAAAAAAAAAAAAAAACACCCTTTCACCTTTAAACTTCTAAAAGTTCACGGCTATCGCCCCACCCCGCCCCAGAGAGAGTGCATGACTCGTAATTTTACAGCTGCTCTAAATTAGGTTTTAATTAAGGGGAGATGGGCCGTTTTTCTGGTCCCCTTTCTCCCTCATGTTTAGCCCCATTACTGTTTTAGATTTTATGACGTTTGACCCATTAGTTTGGCAATTTTAAATTTCACCCCATATTCAATATCAATCTTAAGACTTTTCGTGCCATTTAGGTATCAATTTTTTCCTTGCGAGCAATAGCGAGCCTGTAATTCTAGAAGAAACTGGCCTTCGCCCAGAAACATTTTCTATTGAAAAATTTAAAATTTATCTTTAAAATTGTCTAGGGGGTGTTTTTCTAAGCTTGATGGAGGTCTAGGGAGGAAAATAACAGAATAACAAGAAAATACATAAATGATCAAATAAATACGACCCATCTTCCCTTAAATTTGTCTGGGTCAGTTCCCTTTCTCTCTCAAAGATTGTCGGCATGCTTCTACTGATGACCACATACATTGGCTGTAGGCTTTAACTACTAATCTATAGTATGCATTTATACAACTGTCGAAGTCAATTATATAATAATTATATTTATGACATCAAACTAATACAAAGCGACATGTTAAGGAGGGCTGGGCTACATTATTTGCTCATTTATGTATCTTTTTTATTATGTTGTTAGTTTATTCCCTAGACCTCCATCAAGCTTTAAACAAAACAAAACTCAAGACCCTCCTTCAAGAAAAAATGTGTAAATTTTTCGATAAAAAAAATCGGCCGGTTCCTCTTAAAATAGCCTACAGGCTCGCTATTGCTCGCCACGTAAGAAATTACACCTAAATGACACGAACAGTCTTAATATTGACAAAGAAATTAGGCGAAAGGTTTTAAAATCGCCAATCCAATGGGCCGAACGTCATAAAATCTGAAAACTAATGGGGCTAAACACTTGGAAGAAGGGGGACCAGAACAGCGACCTATCCCCCCTTAAACCCATTTCGAGCTGACAATGTTATTAACTCTCGATGTAGATTTTACACTCAGGGGTTTATTTAAGGCGAGATGGGTCGTTTTTCTGGACACCCTTCTCCCTCATGCTTAGCCCCTTTAGTTTTCAGATTTTAAGACGTTCAGCTCATTAGTTTGGCGAATTTAAGTTCTTTCGCCCCCCTTCTTTATTAAGATTATCAAGTATTGTGTCATTTAGGTGTCGATTTTTTCCTGGCAAGCGATAGCGAGCCTGTAATTTAGGAGGAACCGGCCTTTGGCCGGGACATTTTTCTACTGAAAAATGTAAAAATATATCTTGAAGGGGGATCCTGGGATTGTTTTTTAAAAGTTTGATGGAGGTCTAGGATGAAATTAGAAAAATAATTTATAAATTAAATATCGACCAAAAAGTTAAACATCCCCCTTAAGCAACTGGAGATTCAGAAATGGAGATAATGTGTATCCTAAAGAGTACTATACCCTGTTCGTCATAGCTAGACCACAAATACCGACCCCAACCTTAAATAAAAAAAAAAAAAAAAAAAAAAAAAAAAAGTAATCGAGCGAATATTTATACCATTTGGGAAGAGTTAGCCAGGGAATAAGTGTGGAAAATTACAGCCCATTTTCTCGAGTCCTTTTTGAGTTACAGAGGATAGAGGTCACGATTTCCAGCCTACCTATAATGAATGGACTATAGGCGTGACTAAACTCCACCCCTCGCTGTGAACATTTACATCTTGTATAACCTCTTCAGTACATTTAGGCCTGAAATCTTATACGTCATACTCTGGTTAACATTAGACGATTTTCTTTAAGGGGAGATGGGCTGTTTTCCTGGCACCCTTTCTCCCTCGTTTTTAGCCCAATTGGTTTTCTTTTAGATTTTAAGATGTTCGGCATTAGTTTGGCGATTTTAAGACTTTACGTTCCATTTCTTTGTCAATATTAAGAACTTTTTCCTGGCGAGCGGAAGCGAGCCTGTAATTTTAAGACAAACCATATGCCTTCGGACGGAACATTTGTCTACCTAAAAATGTACAAATTTATCTTGAAAGGGGGTCTAAGGAGTGTTTTTTACAGTTTGATGGAGGTCTAGTGAGGAAACTAAAAAAAATATTTAAAAAATACAAACACTAAGCAAATGTATAAGCCCATCTCCCCTTAACTTATATCCTACCTTCAGGACTCAAAGGGGTAAATACGATATCTATAAACCCTAGGTCTTCTTAAACTGCATACAATTGTCTAATTTATCCAAAATCATGGGTAAAAAGGTGTCATTGTGCTGAAAAGGGTAGGAACAATATGATCAGTGATTTTTTACCACATTTACAAGTATACATATATTTAATAAGATACACTGGCCACACTGACCTTACGATCTTAGCGGGGTGGTCAGGACTTAATACTAGTAGGGATAGACGTAATACTAGTAGGGATAGCAAACCCGAAAGTGAGGAATAGAGGGAAGAAAGGACAGCAAAGAAGAAGGCTATCTTTTCCTGAATTATAGAAATATCACCTCGAATGCTCCAGTGTTTTATATACAGCATATATATATATATATATATATATATATGAGGGTATTGGTCAAAAGTTCTGGCCTAATTAAAGTGAATAGACTATAATAAATGCAATCAAGCACATACAGTATTGGTGGTGATGTAGGCAGGTTTCCGGTATATCTGCACACGAACGTACTGTATAGAAATGACCATATGCGAGTTTCATGCTATAAGGAACATGGAGCTGTAACAATCGATATTAAACTGAATTACCAGCTAAAATACGGTCGTATAACATTTCTATATACGAGTACATACAACCAAATTCATCATATTGTCTATCCATCAGAAAGTTACCTTATTATTGAATTTCTGCTTTATATCGATGCTTTCGGCTCCAACTCCCTTATAGCCTGAAACTCGCAAGAGGTCAAGCCAATCTGTAATTACTGTATATGAAGATGATCAAATTTGGGAGCGTATTTTGAGCGCTACTGTATCTGCTAATGTGGAGAACTGATGCTTATAGCAGTAGACAACACCAGCATTGATATTATTATTATGTGGAGAACTGATGCTTATAGCAGTAGACAACACCAGCATTGATATTATTATTATAGTAATTAATATTATCTAGATCCAAAATTGGATTCGAATCGATTGGTATGAATGTAGCCGATTATATGAAAATATGACTAATCTCTTCATAAACTAAAATATGACTAATCTCTTCATAAACTAAAAGAAGGAGAAACGGAAAAAATAAAAGAGGATAACAGAAAGAAAGAAGAAAACAAACCTCACTATTTACTATGGCCTATCACGACCCTTCTCACGCGCCGCGCCGCCCCCCCCCCATCCCCCGACCCTCTGTATCGCCCCCCCCCCCCTTGCCTTTATTACGCCCCCCTTGATCGCACCGCCAAACCCCCCCCCCCCACATTACCTCTTATTGCATCCCACCACCCACCCACCGCCTCTCTCCGCCTTAGTGCAAGATTAGAGGGCTTGAGGGGAAATGGGTCTTTTTTCGGGTCCCCCACTTCCTCATGTTTAACCCCATTAGTTTTTAAATTTTTAGACGTTCGGCCCATTTGTTTGGCGATTTTAAGACCTTTCGTCCCATTTCGTTATACATTTAAAGACCTATCGTGCCATTTAGGTGTCGATTATACCTTGGCGAGCGATAGCGAGCCTGTAATTGTAAGAGGAACCGGCCTTCGGCCGGTAAATTTTTCTACCGAAAAATGTAAAAAAAAATCTTGGGGGGGGGGGGTCTAGGGGATGTTTTTCTAAGTTTGAGGGATTTCTAGCGAGGAAACTAAGAATTTATGAATGAATTAATTTATAGGCCAAAAAAGCAGTCAGTGTCGACTTAAGATCCCAATTTTAAGGTATAAATCAAACGCCACATTTAGCTTTCTAATCAATAAATAATGTAAATATATATTAACCCCTTCTGTACCGGCGACGCTTGTTTAATTTTAGTATAGTTATATTTAGACGATTTTGTGCAGTATAAGAAGCATCTGTGGTACGGTAGTAAAAAGGGTTCAGTGAGATAGTTCGAAGTCTGTTAATTGCTGGAGGCCTTTTTTAAACTGTATATAATCGTCTAATAGTAGCCAGAATATAGTTAAAATGACGGCGCCTGTACAGAATGGCTTAACCTACTCCATCCACCTGGTTCAGGAAGTTTGCACAGCACTGGATACACACTAGCCATTACCTTAGTATGGGTCCGCCCTAATAGATCTTACCAACACGCTGGTTACATGAATGGTAACAGGTTATATGGTAATGTTACGGGTGCAGGCAACGTGTTAGCCGCGCCCTAACACCCGCACCACCCGCACCACCACCACCACCACCAGGAACCTTACCCCGGAACCTTACAAGTACTCTACCCATGTCTTCCCCAACCATGGACCACTCCCAATCCTTTCCCTTACCAACCATTACCCAACCATGAACCACTACCAACTTTTCCCCTCACCGGATACCATGAACCACTAACAACCCTTCCCCTTCACTACCATGTCTTCCTCAACCATTACCCAACCATGAACCACTACCAACTCTTCCCCTCACCAACCATTACCCAACCATGAACCACTAACAACCCTTCCCCTTCACTACCATGTCTTCCTCAACCATGACCCACTACCAACTTTTCCCCTCACCAACCATTACCCAACCATGAACCACTAACAACCCTTCCCCTTCACTACCATGTCTTCCTCAACCATGACCCACTACCAACTTTTCCCCTCACCAACCATTACCCAACCATGAACCACTACCAACCCTTCCCCTCACTACCATGTCTTCCTCAACCAAAATCCAACCATGAACCACTCCCAATTCTTCCTCCTCTACCAAATATTCCCCCGGACCACTTAACTGTAAGGTGAAAGCGCTGCACCCTAACCTACACCAACAATGTCTGTCACTCTACCCCACCATAGAGCTGCCACTGAACAATGTCTGTCACTCCTTATCACTCTACCCCACCATAGAGCTGCCACTAAACAATGTCACAGCTCTAAAGAACACCAACGTGGCTGCCTTATTCCAGAGCCGCCTCACTATGGCTCTAACGTCAGCTGTTCGGGCTTTTTATTTCCTGGTGACAAAAACTGGCTGGAAGAGTTATCGGTAGCGGTATTGGATCCAGTAATAGGCCATAAAATACTAAACACTCACACACGACCATAGTGTGTGTGTGTGTGTGTGTGTGTGTGGCCTGGATGTGTGTATGTATGTGTGTCTGTCAGCGTGTGTGTTTGTGTGTGTGACATTGTGTACGGTATCCCTATATGCGTGCGTGTGTGTGTTTGTGTATAATAATGTGAGCACGTGTGTGATCTGCCCTATAAACACCATTCCCTCCAAGTTCCAACATTACCCAATAACATAGCCTAAACATAACCTTTTGTTGTTGTTGATCTGTTCTATACAACCTATTCACAAACACGACTAGAAAATTATAAGCCTATAATAGTCTGCTGTGGGGCATGACAAGTTGGTGACATATAGTAGGTTTGTTGTATGTATATATATTTTGAGGTGCATTGTGAGGTTGAAAGGATGTTCTATATAAAAAAAAATCATTGTATTGAGCTCCCACTACAAAGAATTTCTCATTGTCAATACAGTATATCCATTTTGATAATATAATATATTTATTCTTCTTCGTATCTTAGTGAAACAGCGAGACTGTAGCGAAGCATAACGAAATTGTCCACATATGTTGTCTCGCATTCCTCTAAATCCTTGGAGTTTCTTTCAGTTACAATATTACGCATACGGTAATACAATAATATTTGATAAGTGATAGTGCCCAATATATCCGTCCTATCATAGATTGGTTTCTTAATGTTATATTTATGGTACATGGTTTGACTTCGAACGAAACCTGCATTGAAGCAGATATCAGATTACTTTTTTTCACAATAAAGGTCGCTCATCTTTTCAAAATACGGTATATTATATTACATTTTTGGAAGACACCTACTGTAGATATATATACAAATATAAGTTTACCCTAATATCAAGCTAATATTTCTACCATTTAAAAATGATCAGCCAGGGAATTGGTGTGAAAATATACAGCCCATTTGCTCTAGCTCTTTTTGAGTTAAAGAGGTTAGGGGTTACGATATTTATAATGAATGGACTACAAAGTATATGTTGAAATAACTTTGAAAGTTGACAAAATGAATATAAACACCATATGAGGAGCACATTATTGACAAAGTTTCGCAGATAGCTTCTTCAGACGGTATCTGCGAAACGTTGTCAATAAAGTGCTCCTCCTCATATGGTGTTTATAGGCACAGTATATGCCTAAGACGATCCTACCTCCTCCCACCTTACTCAAAGCCACTCCAATCAACCCCAATCAATCCTAAAACAACCATATGAAACAAACCCTAAAACAAAACCCATCCCTACCTAGAACCACTCCAACCATTCCTAAAATAAACACATAAAACAACCACTTAAACAGAACACAATCATACCTAAAACAACTCCAACCAACCCAAACATACCTAAAACAATCACATGCAACAAACACTTACACAAAAGCCAATCATACCTAAAACAACTCCAACCAACCCAAACATACCTAAAACAATCACATGCAACAAACACTTACACAACAACCAATCATACCTAAAACCACTCCAACCAACCCCAACCATACCTAAAACAACCACTTAAGGGGAGATGGGTCACTTTTCTAGACCCCCCTTCTTCCTCATGTTTAGCCCCATTAGTTTTCAGATTTTAAGACGTTCGCCCCATTAGTTTGTCGATTTTAAGACCTTTCGCCCCATTCCTTTGTCAATAATAAGACCTTTCGTGCTATTTAGGTGTAGATTTTTTTTCCTGGCGAACGATAGTGAGCCTTTAATTTTGGCAGAATCGGCCTTCGGCCGGAACACTACCGAAAAATTTGCAAATTAACCTAGAATGGGGATCTAATGGATGATTTTTTGTTTGTTTTTGTTTTTTGTATGGAGGTCTAGGGAGGAACATATATAAAATAATAAATATTGAAAAATCGAGCAAAAAGTTAACCATCCCCCCATAAAACAACACAACCCTACCTAAAAATAACAACCATCAACACCAACCTTATCTAAAAACAACCATAAATGAATTTGGCATACCCTCTTCCGCCTGACTAAACTTGAGATAACCGCGTCATGCCGCCTCTGACCCAAATTGCCTGGAGTGAAATGAAAACCACTACCTTATTTGAACAACCACAGTACACATGGAAGAATAACAAATAAATACAAAAAAAACAAAAAAATAATAATAATAATAATAATAATAATAATAATAATAATAAATAAAAAAATAAAAATAATAATAATAATAATAAATAAATAATAATAATAATAATAATAATAATAATAAACCACATCCATACCTAAAACAACCCAAACTATACCTAAAGCCACCATAAACTGCCCAAACAATAAATAAAGCAACCGTAATTGAATAGAGTCCAGAGTAAACAAAAGGATATGATAAATTATAATAATGTTAAGAGTAGTAAAAATAAGGTTATTATATTCTTACATTCTAATATGATATTCGTGTCTGCCAAGGAGACCTGGTTCGGCAGGCTATGCTTAATATATTTCAATCACTGTATAATATTATTACCTAATTTAATGTATGGTTTGTGGCAATAAAGATTTGAAATTGCAATATGAGGCCTCTCGAAGGCCAAATCACAGAATTTGAGTTTTCGCTGGTTCCCAATAGGTGG
>CM064486.1:33085665-33095665 GCA_032716605.1 Paralithodes platypus | reverse complement strand
CACATAGGCATATGATAAGGAGTTGCTTTAATTCCCTGTTTCATTAGCCTGGCTTCCCCAACTATTTTTGTGTTTGTGCCTCACCTACACAGAGAGTAATCCAGCTAACTCTCACAAAAACCTTCTCCTATTCATGTCACTAAACTTAAGAACATGACACTTCTTTCGAACACACCTAAATTGCCTCTTACGTACCCGGTAACTTGCTTTTGACTATCATTCCTTCAACCTTGGAGGGGACACTTGTTACAGGCAGCTTTGCTTGTTGTGTCCTTCATGCACGTTGAAAAAAAAAATAAGTCATAAACAACAAAACCTAATCAAATTACACAACCACGTCAATAATTAATCTTCATCAACTTCGATAAGTAGCAAACAACCAACAAAAGTACCGGGTAAAAAAAAAAAAAAAAAGCAAAACTCAACCCCATCAAACACTATCTGGTCCGACGTCTTGTGCCGGGTTATTGTGGCATTTTGCTTAATTATTATTGAGGATTTTGCTTGCGTTTGTCATTTTCGAACAACGCAAACAACCTTCCGCACCCATAACCAAGTCAACAAACACAAACTACGGTAGGCCTATACCCTTCTTTAGATACAACTAATAACCTCAATAGTATAAATCAACATAAAACAACAGCAACAACTAACATCAACGACGTAAACAACAACTAATAACAAACAACCTTCAGCACCCACAAACAACACAACAAACACCAACAACGTAAACAACAACGTCAAGGCCAACAACAACGTAAACAATCTTCACCCCCACAAACAACAAATACCACCACCAACGTAAACAACCAAATCAACAAGAACAACGTAAACAATCTTCACCCCCACAAACAACAAATACCACCACCAACGTAAACAACCAAATCAACAACAACGTAAACAATCTTCACCCCCACAAACAACAAATACCACCAACAACGTAAACAACCAAATCAACAAGAACAACGTAAACAATCTTCACCCCCACAAACAACAAATACCACCACCAACGTAAACAACCAAATCAACAACAACAACGTAAACAATCTTCACCCCCACAAACAACAAATACCACCAACAACGTAAACAACCACATCAACAAGAACAACGTAAACTACCTTCACAAACAACACAACAAACACCACCAACAGTATACCCATCCACAGATACTACTAATAACCTCAATAGTAAACACGAACATAACACAATAACGTATACAACAACGTCAACACCAACAACGTAAACAACCTTCACCCCCACAAACACCACCAACAACGTAAACAACACCGTCAACAAGAACAACAGCATAAACAACCTCCACCCACACAAATATCAACGACGTAAACAACCTTAATATCAGCGTAAACAACCTCCATCACCACCAAACAACACAACGAACACTATCAAGAAAGTAAACAACAACCTCAACAAGAACAACATGAACAACATAAACAACCTTCACAAACACCTACAAACAAACACGCCCAACAGTTTACCCTTCCCCCAGTTACTATTACTCTAGGGTCCTTCTGCATTCTAGGAAAATGTGGACTCCACCTTATGACTATACTGCGACAGGACGTTCCTGGGTGTGATAGACTATACCAGGTTTTTCTGAACTTGGCGGGTATTATACTCCCTTGGCAGCTCATTTATCGATTACTAATGGAAATTATATAATATTACTATGTCTCAACATCATATTATTCCCAAGTGTTTGTACTTACCAGTATATAATTGTCTATAGAAACGTTGCAATAGCTGAGTAATAAAGATGGAAACAAATCCATTTCCTCGCCAGCTTAAAAAAAAAAAACTATGTCAAGTGGGCCACTTATATGGCAATAGTTCCAGCTGATTGACTTGTACGACCGTGATTATTTAAACCTTTGTTACGAATACATTATTGCTAAAAGACGAGACATTGGACACGGGTGCAAAGCCAATCAGTTGGAATTATAGACTTACAAGTGGACCGTTATTTGTTTTCAGAATCGCTGAAACCGAGTATAGTCTTATTGGTCAGAATAACATAGGGGTAGCCAGAAAGAAAACAAATATCATCCATTGTGCTTAAGGAGTCACTCAGTAAGACCAGATATATTTTGTTAATTGTGTGTGTGTGTGTGTGTGTGTGACTTCATCCTTTGTTCCCTTATTTTCTCCTTCCATGCCTTCCCAGTCTCGTATGATACCCGCATGGCAGAATCAACCCCTCTGTCCACTCTCTCTCTCAAAATTATTAATACTACTTTTCCCCAGATACAAGAATGATCACTTACTTTATAGCTGTCTTATGTTATTAACTCGCATTGTCCCCTACTAACATATCCTAACACTGCCAGGGACATTAGTCCGAGGGCAGTACTTTCCTTTCCAATTGTCCCTTACCCACTCTAAACCACTGTTGAACACTTTGAGCAACAGTGATTTAGAGAGCAAGCAATCTCGAGGGGTTGCTAGATCTGTTGTTGGTTGACTTTCTTTGTACTTTCTCCCCCTCCATCATCATCATCTATCTCTCTTCCCTATCTCCTTCACCTTTTCCCTCCTCCATCATCTCTCTTCTCCCCCCCCCCCCCCCCCGTCAGACAGCCCCGCCCTGCACTTAACTTTACATAACCCATTTCCGACCATTACACCGCGCGACTCGTCTGATTACCTCCATACGAGCACACAATGAATGCCAATGTTATTTAGTTTTGCAGATTTGTAAACATAATGTTGCCATGGGAGTAATTTAGCCTAGGGGAAGTTAAATCAAGGGGGTATTATGCTAGAGATCTGATCGGAAAAAATGTATAGCTCAAACATTTTCCAGTATCATTTAGATTATATTGGCCTTAGTATCGGAAACCAGATTGAAGATAGATAAATTTAGGTAGCAAAATTCTGATAAAAAGTTCAACTCATTAGCGGCCAGAGCGGAATTGCCGATAAAAGATGAGGAAAAAATCGGTCACGTGAAACCGGTATAGAAGGAGTGGACTACTATCGGTGTTGCCTTACGTGGGAATGGTCAGGGATGGGTTTCATTATGTGGGAATGGTCAGGGGTGGGTTGCATTACGTACACCCGCGATCTGCCCCGCCGGCCCCAACGAAAGGGAAAGTGAATGTGGGCCGGTTGCATGGGGGAATAGTACGAGGGGGGGGGGGTATTGGTTGGTGTAGGGGGGTACAATAAATGGGTGGTGGAGAAACAGGGGAGGGTGGGGGCGTATTGGTAGGGGTTAGGGGTACAAGCAAGGGGTGGTGGAGGGGCAGGGGGGGGGGGGGGGGGGCGAATTGGTTGGGGTAGGGAGTACAAGAGGGTGGTGGAGAGACAGGAGAGGGCGGGGGACGTATTGGTTGGGGTAGGGGGTGGGTGGGGGTAGTGGTAGGGGTTGGGGGTAAGGGGTAGTAGGTAGGTGCACGAATAGGGAGTAGTGCAGGGGTTCCATGGACTGGTTGCATTAGGGAGGGGTACAGGGTATTGGTAAGGGTAGGATACGGGTACAGGGAGTAGTAGGCAAGGGGTAGGGGGGTAGGACTAGGAGCAAGGGTACGGTACCGGTAATGGAAGGGGTTAAAGGGTTATGGGAACAGTATGGGGTAGAGCTAGGAACAGGGGTACTGGAAGGGGGTATAAAGGGTTGTGGGTAGGAACAGGGGTACTGGAAGGGGGTATAAAGGGTTATGGTAGAGGGTAGGAACAGGGGTACCGGTACTGGGAGGGGGT
The DNA here is from genome assembly GCA_032716605.1 of Paralithodes platypus. Classification (NCBI taxonomy): domain Eukaryota; kingdom Metazoa; phylum Arthropoda; class Malacostraca; order Decapoda; family Lithodidae; genus Paralithodes; species Paralithodes platypus. Next base: position 33,091,945 of record CM064486.1, on the reverse strand, counting down.
ATAAAGGGTTGTGGTAGAGGGTAGGAACAGGGGTACTGGAAGGGGGTATAAAGGGTTGTGGTAGAGGGTACGAACAGGGGTACTGGAAGGGGGCATAAAGGGTTGTGGTAGAGGGTACGAACAGGGGTACTGGAAGGGGGTATAAAGGGTTGTGGTAGAGGGTACGAACAGGGGTACTGGAAGGTGTCATAAAGGGTTGTGGTAGAGGGTACGAACAGGTACTGAAGGGGCATAAAGGGGGTAAGGGTTTTTGTGGTAGAGGGTAGGAACAGGGGTACTGGAAGGGGGTATAAAGGTTTGTGGTAGAGGGTAGGAACAGGGGTACTGGAAGAGGGTATAAAGGGTTGTGGTAGAGGGTATGAACAGGGGTACTGGAAGGGGGCATAAAAGGTTGTGGTAGAGGGTACGAACAAAGGTACTGGAAGGAGGCATAAAGGGTTGTGGTAGAGGGTACGAACAGGGGTACTGGAATACTGGAAGGAGGCATAAAGGGTTGTGGTAGAGGGTACGAACAGGGGTACTGGAAGGGGGAATAAAGGGTTGTGGTAGAGGGTACGAACAGGGGTACTGGAAGGGGGCATAAAGGGTTGTGGTAGAGGGTACGAACAGGGGTACTGGAAGGGGGTATAAAGGGTTGTGGTAGAGGGTGGCAGCAGGAGTAGGAATAAGAGGTACCAGTAAGTGTAATAATTAAAAGGTACCGTAGTGGATAGGTGGGGGGGTCGTATTGAACACAGCAGGTCTTATAGAGGATATACAGCATAGCGAGCGAAGCCAGCAAAAACAAATGACAACAACTTGAGAGAGAGAGAGAGAGAGAGAGAGAGAGAGAGAGAGAGAGCTCCTTCTTTGAGAGAGAGAGAGAGAGAGAGAGCTCCTTCTTTGAGAGAGAGAGAGAGAGAGAGAGAGGTCCTTCTTTGAGAGAGAGAGAGAGAGAGAGAGATAGAGAGAGAGAGAGAGAGAGAGAGAGAGAGAGAGAGAGAGAGAGAGAGAGAGAGAGAGAGAGAGAGAGAGAGAGAGAGAGAGAGAGAGAGAGAGAGAGAGAGAGAGAGAGAGAGAAGAGAGAGAGAGAGGAGAGGCACAGAGAGAGAGAGAGAGAGAGAGAGAGAGAGAGAGAGAGAGAGAGAGAGAGAGAGAGAGAGCCCCTTAATGGTGATAGGAGTTATAATAATGCACTAATATTACCTCCAGTGCAAATGTTTGAGCCGCTGTGTGTGTGTCTCTCTCTCCCACTACCCAAACATTCCCCCAAAATGTCCCGACCGAAGGACAAAAATATAAGTTCTTTAAAAAAAAAAAAAATCCTGTTCGTTCCACTCAGGGGTCCTCTCTAAACTGCATTAAATCGACTATTTAGACTCGAGCTAGAATAAGAGCGAGAAAGGCCCCATCGTACTGAAGAGCCTAACCTGAGCTATATATAATACACCAAGCTGAGGGACTGACTTACAAACATGTGAGGAAGGTATGCTCTTTTTGTTATTTTTTGTTATTTCCTATGTCAAAGAAGGAGACAATAGGCAAAGCTGCCTGTGACATGTGTCTCTCCCAAAGCTGAAAGAGTGGCAGAGAGCCAACATGTGCATGTGTGTGTGTGTTCAAATGTGCATGTGTTATATTGTGTTGTGTTCTGTGCTTGCTTATACCGGTCACCGCTTGTATATACATATGTTTATGTGCGTGTTTGTGAGAGTCTCTGTATGTGTATGTGTGTGTCTTAGTTTCAGTGTGTGCATCTGGGTTTGTGTATGTGAGTGTGTATGTGTGTGTTTTGTGACCCTTTGTCTAAGGTGAGGGGTGGAAAGGTTAGGAGGGAGTGGGTGCAGAGGTTGGGGTGTGTGGGAGGGAGGGGGTGTACAGTAGATGTGAGGGGTGAGGGGGTACAGGAGGGATGGGGGAGGGAGTGTAGGGGTGAGGGGGAGGGAGTGAGGGGGTATAGGAGGGAGGGGGTGTAGGAGTGAGGGGTAGAGAGTGTAGGAGTGAGGGGGAGTAGGAGTGAGGGGGTGTACAGTAGGTGTGAAGGGGGAGGGAGGGGGTGGGTAGGGGGTGTCAGGGGTTCAGGGGAAGGGAAAGCGAAACTGGAAAGACAGAGAAGGGAATACAGTCTTGCAAAGTACCGTAAGAATAAACGACAATATATATATATATATATATATATATATATATATATATATATATATACAAAAGTCCTTTAGAGGGATGGCATCGTTTCCATTCTAGTATGGATAACACTAAGCCTTTTGACTCCAACACATTCTTCCTAATCTGAATATAGTCGCCTAATGATAGCCTGACAAAGGGATGTATCATATGAATAAGATTAACTTTAAAATATTGTGGTATACTAAATCTATATGGTATATATTGTGGTATACTAAATCTATATGGTATATATTGTGGTATACTAAATCTATATGGTATATATTGTGGTATACTAAATCTATATGGTATATATTGTGGTATACTAAATCTATATATATATTTTTTTTTTTTTAAAGAGACAATGAACGGAGGAAGGAAAAACACAGATAAAACAAAAAGGTCCATGTGCCTAAAGGCATCCTCCATTCATAAAATGTTTGTAACAACTGGATTTAAACATTTGTAGATTGTAAGTTTGTGGAAAGCAATTCGAGGGAAGTGAATTCCAAAGAGTAGTAGCTCTGGGGATAAATGAATTCTGATAAGCAGAAGTTCTGCATTGTGGAGGAGAAAGTGTAAATTCATGGGCGCTCTCAGCTGCCCTAGTTCTACGGGGAAAGATGTGGAGAGGCGGCACAATTGAAGCAAGTTCCTCGGAACAATTGCTGTGAAAATATCTGTAGAATAATGCAAGGGATGCAACGTTTCTTCGTATGGCTAATGTAGGAAGGTCCTGTGTGATTGCAGGGTTATTGATTAATCTAATAGCTTTATTTTGAATTTTGTCCAACTGCCTCAATGCAACCACTCCACTTCCACCCCACAGAGGTGAACAGTAATCCATCTGAGAGCGCACATGACTTTTATATATTACGGCCAACTGCTCGTCAGTGAAGAATTCTCGAACTCTGTACAGGAGTCCCAGTTTTTTAGAGGCATTCTTAGCAATGCTTCTAACATAATGTGTCCAGCTCAAGTTAGTAGTTAATGTTACACCGAGAATGTCAATACTAGGGGAAGTGGGAATATTTACATCATTAAAAAATATATGGGAGTCAGTGAGCTTCTGTCGGTTAGAAAATTGAATGTACTTGGTTTTCTGTGCATTAAAGGAAACTAGATTCTCTTGTCCCCATTCATTAATTCTAGAAAGGTCCTGGTTCAGAGAAATTGCAGTGTTTATTTTTGAATTTATAAGATCGGGTTGGGTGAAAGAATTGGTAAATGTGAAGGAACTGTGGAGTGTTGAGTCATCTGCGTAGGAATGTATTGGATTATGAGTGGTAGATATGAGATCATTGATATGAATGAGGAACAGAGTTGGTATATATTGTGGTATACTAAATCTATATGGTATATATTGTGGTATACTAAATCTATATGGTATATATTGTGGTATACTAAATCTATATGGTATATATTGTGGTATACTAAATCTATATGGTATATATTGTGGTATACTAAATCTATATGGTATATATTGTAATTACACTAGAAATTAATTCTGGAAAACCTTACGGTAATGGGTAATGGAGGACAGATTAGTTATCTTAGTTACTCGAAACGGTAGTACTAAATGTGTTTAGTGTACAGTATAATATATAAAGAATAATATGAATTGATGGCCAAATAAATGATAAATTTTATACCAGTACTTTTCATTATGAATTAAACATATCACCCATATATTAACTAACCTTTTACACTTTAACTCGCCTTCAGGTTAACAGGATTATCACAATGCAAACCCGGAAGGGAACTGAAGCGACTTCCTTTAGTACGACAACGTCTGTTTATTTTGCTTTATTATTATTTTTATTTTGTTTTTTGTATGGCTAATATTAAGAGATTTAAAGGAGTTCTAAACAAAAAAGATTAGTATCACCTTTCTTAACTTAATAGGTCAACTGTACTCGAATGCAACGGAGATGATACGCAAGTTTGCAGTCATTTCAACAAAGAAACAGGCCTTTTTCTCATTCAAGTGTGCCCTTTTTTTTTTTTTTTTTAGAATTGAACGCACACTTTTTACAATGTAATGTAAACCTTGCCACAGTGAACAGAAATAATACCCAAATTAACCCAATGATTTGATATACCTTTTTCATAGCCTTGATTTTGACAGTGTGGTCCTTTAGTGGTCGGCCATGTTAATTATTTGTATTTATTTATTTATTTTTTGTGAGGGGGGGGGGGGGCACCATCAGCCACATCACAGGATTCAATAGCGCTCACATTACAGAACTATTGATAGATCCTGAACTTTTTAAAGTTTATAATCTTCGTTTATCAGTAAATTCCACAGGCATATAATTAATCCTAGTATTATGTTTAACATCGTTCTTAAGGGGATATCTCCACTTGAGGGATTTTGTCTTGACCCCTTTCTCCCTCATGTTTAGCCCCATTGCTTTTGATATTATAAAACGTTTGCCCCATTAGTTTAGCGATTTTAAGAACTTTCACCCCATATTAAGACCTTTCGTGCAATTAAGGTGTCTATTTTATCCTGGCGAGCGATAGCGAGCCTGACATTTTTCTACCGAAAAATGTACAAATTTATCTTGAAAGGGACTCAAGGGGATGCAATTTTAAGCTTGATGGAGGTCCAGGGAACAAACTAAATACCTCCCCTTAACACCAATAACACCCGAAATGAAATGAATGAAGGCATGTGATTCTCCAAGGATTAGAACCCAGAATATCACATACATAAATTACACGCTCTTACCATTGCACCATCAAGACAGTTATAAAAGACTAAATTATTAAAACTGTTAACTTCATGACAAAGAAAAACATTTAACTCTCGAATATTAGAAAGGAAGACTTATTATCGTAATATATCTGAGGTTGCCTAGTAGCGTATGTGATTGTGTTTAGGTTGGGTTTGTTTCTTACTGGCTGGTGGTGTTTATGTTTTGATCTACTACGTTGTTCGTATTTATCATAACACGTAAACACACAAATAATGTTTTTTAACTTTTTCTATCAGATGACATTCTTTATTACTCTATTCCCGGGGGCCTATATCATTCCCGGGGGCCCATATCATTCCCGGGGGCCCATATCATTCCCGGGGGCCTATATCATTCCCGGGGGCCCATATCATTTTATTGTTCAACATTTATCTTGTCAAATATTTAGTGTTTGTTTGTTTCCCGTATCACTATATGCTCTTCTAGTATTTCATTCCCCCTACCACCGTAACCTACGATATTGGGCCGTATTCTGATTCACTACACTACGCTTTCCCTAGAGTGATTACGATCTATTGTATTTACGAGGCCAATAAAACATTTACATCACCTGTTCGGTAGTATAGTGGAGAGAGAGAGAGAGCGTCTCGGTTTTCCATCTAGGAGACCCGAGTTCAATCCCCCGTTAAGGATAAAGGTTTTCGCATAAACCGGTAGTTGGTACCATTTCCCTTGAGCAAAGAAATTGGTAATAGTCCGTCAGTAACATAGTGTACTATGAGCTAGTATGTCGAGCCCTATCAAATCTCGGAGCGAGGGCTAGAAATAAATGACGCTTAATATAATACCTAAAGATTAATACAGAATGGCTATCATTGTAATCGGTCTGTCATGAAGCTGCTACCAAGGTGGCCAACATGTACAAGTTGGAATGCTGGCAAAACCAATATATTATATCCATTACGTGGTCATAAATTCCCCCATGAGACGGTGTGCCCCCAGTGGTTGTGTTGGGTGTGAATATGGTCCATCATCCAACAGAAATAATATTGGTCTATTACAATCAGAGTTAGGCTACCATGAGAGTATCGGTTTCAATTCAATAATGCCACACTCCAAAACGACTACTCTCAAAATCGGCTACACCCAAAACACACCCAGATCAACATAGCAACAGTCTCCTAAACTAACTAATGAATATTAACCAAGCCTACCATAACTTTATATAAACTAAACTAAACTGAACAAACCTAACCTAACCGGACATAATTAGGATTGTAGCCGTTTTGGTCAGTGGCCGTTTTGGAATGTGGCTGATTTGATCTATGATCGTTTTGGTCTGTGGCTGTTTTTTTCTGTGGCCGTTTTAGAAAGTGGCTGTTTTGGTCTGTGGCCCTTTTGGAGTGTGGCTGCTTTGGAATGAGGCAGTTTTTGTCTGT
>CM064486.1:33055665-33080665 GCA_032716605.1 Paralithodes platypus | reverse complement strand
TTTTATGTAGTTAGTTAATGGGGGGGGGGTAGTTTGCTCCCTGAACCTCTATCAAGCTCCCCCCCATTAAAACAAAACAGAATTATGAATATATTATATATATATACATATATATACACTTCGAGATAATTTCTACGGTACATTGCAAGAGGTTCCTCCTAAATTACAAGTTTGCTATCGCTCGCCAGGAAAATATCGACACCTACATGACACATAAGGCCTAAATATTCACAAAGAAAAGGGGCGAAAGGTCTTAAAATCGCCAAACTAATAGGGCAAACATCTTGACATCTCAAAACAAGTGGGGCAAAACATGAGAGAGAAAGGGGTCCAGGAAAAACAAAACCCTCTCCTTAAGTGTGCGATACGGGAGGGATGTAATTACCCTACCACACTTATCTTTCTCTCTTTCCCTGGCTTGTATCCATTCGGCCCCATTCAGCCAACTGTTTTAAGACGTTTCTCCCCATCCAAGTGTCGATTTCTTCCTGGCGAGCGATAGCGAGCCAGTATTGTATGGAGAAATCCGGCTTCGCCAGAGACATTTTTCTATCTAAAAATTTACACATTTAGCTTGCTGTCAAAACAAAAATATATACTGTATATGCTGGCTCGCAGCCGCTCGCCAGGAAAATATTGAGACCTGGATGGGGGTAAACGTCTTAAAACAGTAGGCTGAATGGAGCCGAATGAATACAAGCCAAAGAGAGAGGGAGAGAAAGAGAAAAAAAAAGCGAGTCGGGCTCCCTTAATGGTGCGATGTAATATGTTATAATTATATCAAATGTACGGTATGGTTGTTAGTGTGCTGGGATGTGCTGTATGGTTGTTAGTGTGCTGGGATGTGCTGGGATGTGCTGTATGATTGTTAGTGTGCTGGGATGTACTGTATGGTTGTTAGTGTGCTGGGATGTACTGTATGATTGTTAGTGTGCTGGGATGTACTGTATGGTTGTTAGTGTGCTGGGATGTGCTGTATGGTTGTTAGTGTGCTGGGATGTGCTGTATGGTTGTTAGTGTGCTGGGATGTGCGGTATGGTTGTTAGTGTGCTGGGATGTGCTGTATGGTTGTTAGTGTGCTGGGATGTGCTGTATGGTTGTTAGTGTGCTGGGATGTGCGGTATGGTTGTTAGTGTGCTGGGATGTGCTGTATAGTTGTTAGTGTGCTGGGATGTGCGGTATGGTTGTTAGTGTGCTGGGATGTGCTGTATGGTTGTTAGTGTGCTGGGATGTGCGGTATGGTTGTTAGTGTGCTGGGATGTGCTGTATGGTTGTTAGTGTGCTGGGATGTGCGGTATGGTTGTTAGTGTGCTGGGATGTGCTGTATGGTTGTTAGTGTGCTGGGATGTACGGTATGGTTGTTAGTGTTCTGGGATGTGCTGTATGATTGTTAGTGTGCTGGGAAGTGCGGTATGGTTGTTAGTGTGCTGGGATGTGCTGTATGGTTGTTAGTGTGCTGGGATGTGCTGTATGATTGTTAGTGTGCTGGGATGTACTGTATGGTTGTTAGTGTGCTGGGATGTGCTGTATGATTGTTAGTGTGCTGGGATGTACGGTATGGTTGTTAGTGTGCTGGGATGTGCTGTATGATTGTTAGTGTGCTGGGATGTGCTGTATGGTTGTTAGTGTGCTGGGATGTGCTGTATGGTTGTTAGTGTGCTGGAATGTGCTGTATGATTGTTAGTGTGCTGGGATGTGCTGTATGGTTGTTAGTGTGCTGGGATGTGCTGTATGGTTGTTAGTGTGCTGGGATGTGCTGTATGATTGTTAGTGTGCTGGGATGTGCTGTATGGTTGTTAGTGTGCTGGGATGTGCTGTATGGTTGTTAGTGTGCTGGGATGTGCTGTATGGTTGTTAGTGTGCTGGGATGTGCTGTATGGTTGTTAGTGTGCTGGGATGTGCTGTATGGTTGTCAGTGTGCTGGGATGTGCTGTATGATTGTTAGTGTGCTGGGATGTGCTGTACTTACTCTTACTCTCTTACTCTAGTTGTATTGCGGGAGTGAGCATGCTCGTTATTTCCCGCCTCCTATATGTGTAGGTGTTATATGTATCGTTGGAATGGCTGTGGATGTGTGTGTAGTCTGTATTTTTAGCCAATTGGCGACATCGGAAACAAAGGCTTAGGGTGGATCTGTATGGTACCATTCTCACTATAGACGGTACCGTCTCGCCCGAAGGCTTAGGTAGCCATCAGCTTAGGTGAACCATATGATACCCATCTCGCCTTGTACCATTTTTGCCAACCCCAGATAGGAAGTCACAACGTCGTCCACTTATTCCAGGTACCTATTTACAGCTAGGTGAACTGAGGCTAACACATGAAAGGAGACAAGCCCAATTTGTCTCCATCCGGCCGGGGATTGAACCCCCGACCCCTCGTGTGTGAGACGAGAGCTCTACCTACTAGGCTACGGGCTGTGTATGGTTGTTAGTGTGCTGGGATGTGCTGTATGATTGTTAGTGTGCTGGGATGTGCGGTATGATTGTTAGTGTGCTAGGATGTGCTGTATGATTGTTAGTGTGCTGTGATGTACTGTATGATTGTTAGTGTGCTGGGATGTGCTGTATGATTGTTAGTGTGCTGGGATGTGCTGTATGATTGTTAGTGTGCTGGGATGTGCTGTATTATTGTTAGTGTGCTGTGATGTACTGTATGATTGTTAGTGTGCTGTGATGTACTGTATGATTGTTAGTGTGCTGGGATGTGCTGTATGATTGTTAGTGTGCTGGGATGTGCGGTATGATTGTTAGTGTGCTGGGATGTGCTGTATGGTTGTTAGTGTGCTGTGATGTACTGTATGATTGTTAGTGTGCTGGGATGTGCTGTATGATTGTTAGTGTACTGGGATGTGCTCTTTAATGTTCAGGTTGCTATCGAGTGACGGTATTTAGTAGGGAGAGTATAATTATTGTGGCAGCAAAGGCAAGAGTTAATTGATCACTAATCCCTACCAATTAATATTCTATTTGACTAATTAATATGTTACATATACAGTATATATAATGTATAATTATATATATATATATATACCGGTATATATATATATATATATATATATATATATATATATATATATATATATATATATATATATATATATACCGCATATCAATGTATTTATTTATTATACTTTGGCTAATATAAGCGATTATATTAAGTATAACAAAGGCCTTTCATAGTGAAGGGGTTATTATGCACAGTACAGTCAGCCAAACAATTATCTGCTTCCTTGGTTCTGACGGCCTTAGCAGCCATAACTGTGACTGAGACAGTTGTTCATTTTGATAATGTTGTGTTTGTCTTCTGACCCAAATCATGACACACATTGGGCACAAATACAGACCTATCTCTCTCTCGGTATAAGGTTTCCACTTGAGGGATTTTTTTCTTTACCCCTTTCTCCCTCATGTTTAGTCCCATTGATTTTTTTATTTTAAGACGTTCGCCCCATTAGTTTGTCGATTTTAATAACTTTCACCCCATTTATGTCACTTTTAAGAACTTTCGTCCCATTTAGGTGTAGAGTTTTTCCTGGCGAGCGATAGCGAGCCTGTAATTTAAGAAGAACCGGCCTTCGGCCGGGAAATTTTTCTACCGAAAAATGTGAAAATTTATCTTAAAAGGGGTGTAATTTCAAGCTTGATGGAAGTCTAGGAAACACACTAACAACCTCCCCTTAATGGTCTGTATCTACACTCTGTACACACCGGGCACACAGACCCATTAACCCGTACAGTATCGGTCACGTCCTTTTCATCATATTCTGGCACCTATTAGACGATTTTCTTCAGCTTAGGAATGATGTTTAGCAATAATATGGCTTCAAACTATCTCGAACAACTCTCTTAACTACCACAGATCCTTCTTAAGCTGCATAATATCGTCTAAACACAGCTAGAGTAAAATATAACGCACGTCGCTGGTACTGAAAGGGTTATGGGGTCAATGCCGGTACCTTTACTGCCAAGGATATAAACATAAGGGAATCCGCAGAACATATGACACAACCGTTAAGGGGACATGGCACGTTTTGGGGGTCTATTAATTCGTGTATTCCTTTATTTCTTAGTTTCCTCGCTACACCTCCATCAAGCTAAGAAAAACACCCCCTAGACCCCCTTTCAAGATAAATTTGTACATTTGTCGGTAGAAAAATATCCCGGCCGAAGGCCAAATTTTCCTCTTTAAATTACAGGCTCGCTATCGCTCGCCAGGAAAAAATCGACACCTAAATGGCAAGAAAGGTCTTAAAATTGACAACTAAATTGGGCGACAGGTGTTAAAATCGCCAAACTAATGGACTGAACGTCTTATAATCTCAAAAAAATGGGGCTTAACACGAGGGAGAAAGGGGACCAGAAAAACGGCCCATCTGCCCTTAAAGGTAAAGGTAGGGTATTTACGGTAGACTGCGTATTACAGCGACGCTCATCTCCGTATCTTACCCCTTTGGTTACAGTGGGTGGCGTAAACCAACTTTCTAGGTTACCAGGGTTTACATCCTCAGATGGGACGTCACAAATGTCCACAGACTCCAGGTTACTATTAACTGCTAGGTGAACCGATGCATCTAGTGTGAGGAGACTGCCCATCTGTCTCGTCCTACCCGGGGAAGGAACTAGAGCTCTCTTGGTTGTCACTAAGCAGTCAATCACTCTAACGAATGTGTCACAGGACTATACAACCTTTTAGTACCTATTACTAGTGGAGCTATATAAAAGACAATTGGATGCCACTACACATTCCGGGTAGGGGAGAGACGGATGGGCAGTCTCCTGACGCATGGTACATCTGTTCAGTTTATAGGAACCTGGAGTTAGTGGATATTTATTATGCCCCACCTATGGAGGTCAGCTGTAGGGGAGGTATGTCGTTTTCTTTTCTTGACCTCCTTCTCCCTCCTGTTTATCCCCGTTAGTTTTGAAATTTTATTACTTTCTCCCCATTAGTTTGTCGATTTTAAGACCTTTCGTCCCATTTCTTTATCAATATCAAGACCTTTCGTGCCTTTTAGGGTGTCTACTATTTCCAGGCGGGCGATAGCGAGCCTGTAATTTAAGAGAAATCGGCCATAGGCCGGGACATTTTTCTACCGAAAAATGTACAAATTTATATTGAAAGTAGTCTTGCGGGTGTTTTTTAAGCTTGATAATAGAGTAGCCCCTGTGTACCAGGCTGGATAACTCCCCTAACTTACCCACCACAGGCTCCAAAGGGCAATGATACGGAGATAAACGGCGCGGCTAAGCTAACATACCTTATGACCCTCAACTTTAACCCATTCTGTACCGGCGACGTCTTTTTCATTTTATTCTTGCTATAATTAGATGCTTGTGTGCATTATGAAGGATCTATGGTAGTAAAATGGGTTAAGGTCGATAGTTCGAAGCCCGTTAATGGCTGGAGGCCCTTGTTAAACTGAATAACATCGTCTAAAAGTAGCCAGAATAAAAAGACAAAGACGTCGCCGGTACTGAAGGGGTTACCTACAACATATGGACTTTGAGTTGGTCTACTGTTGTTGGCGATGGATTAGTTAGGAAAGCATGGGTAGGATCAAACATTATGGGGAGGTATGTCGTTCTTTTGGACCCCCTTCTCCCTCCTGTTTATCCCCGTTAGTTTTCAGATTTTATGAAGTTCTTCCCATTAGTTTGTCGATTTTAAGACTTTACGTCCCATTTTTTGTCAATAATAATGTAATCTTGAGTGTGATCGGGGAATATATATAAGGCAATAATTATAAGGAGTACAGAAGATTATATGGTAACCTATGATATAGAATAATAGCCTACACCAGTTTAGATATACTATATCGAGACCTTTCGTGCCAATTAGGGTGTCTATTATTTCTAGGCGAGCCATAGCGAGCCTGTAATTTAAGAGGAACCAGCCTTCGGCCGAAACATTTTTGCATATTACACTTAAATATATATGAAGGTAAGCTAGACTCATCACTTACTATGCCCAGTCTTATTAATACTCACACTCAATTTAACTGTCATATTTGACCATCCTGTGTTCCATCAACATTCTAAGATGATTATATAACTTTATATATATATATATATAATTATATATATATATAATATACCCCATAATATATAACCCAAGTATAACCTATTTACCCCTTTAGTTAATCACATATTTAATTACAAATTATTAATCCCAAAGTTAATCTCATCACAGAGATATACTTATCTAAATTGTTTATATTTACAAATTATAAAAATTAACTGTAAACATCTTACCCTCCATAGACATTAACTGTAAACAATTTACCCTCCATAGACATTAACTGTAAACATCTTACCCTCCATAGACATTAACTGTAAACATCTTACCCTCCATAGACATTAACTATAAACATCTTACCCTCCATAGACATTAACTGTAAACATCTTACCTTCCATAGACATTAACTGTAAACATCTTACCCTCCATAGACATTAACTGTAAACATCTTACCCTCCATAGACATCACATAATGTCACTATTAAGCGTAACAAACCCCTGATGACCCACCTAGGGATACGCTGACTAGACAACTCCTCCCTACTTCTAACACAGAGAGAACTTAAGAGAACAGTCTACCCAGGGCACTGAGATAAGGAAGGTTCATTCCAATAACTCTCTCTCTCTCTCACCCCTTTTCCTCTGTCAATTAACACTCCAAACAGGGTTCTGAATCAGGGAAGTTACACACTATAACCTCCTGCATCTCACCCCTTCCCCCAGCACTTAAACACTTCTTAGACTAAGACTTACACAGAGTCTAAGTCAAGCAGAGACTTATTGGTCAACCCTTTACCGTAAGTCTATATATTTCCACATTAGTTATAACCTTATTCTGACTCCATCTATAACCACTTAGGAGTCATATTAACTATCATATTAAATATTATATTGACTGTTATATTATTAAAGTTACAATATAACCAGCTTTCTTTACTCCTTATATAATTATGTATTCCCTTATATATAAACCCCAACATATACGCATGTTATAGCGAGCCTGTAATTTAAGAGGAACCAGCCTTCGGGCGGAACATTTTACTACCGAAAAATGTACAAGTTTATCTTGAAGGTGGTCTTGCAGGTGTTTATTTAAGTTTGATGGAGGTCTAGGTCTAGGGAGCAAACTAAAATCCTCTTTAAGATGGGGATGAGTCAATTTCTCGCTAGCTTGGAAAAAAAAAAAGGCAACTAGACTGAAGATAGATTATGTTAGGAGGCAGATTTCTCATATAACTGAAATTCTAAGCCTGCCAGACTACAATTGCTCGTACAATTTGACGGAAAAATCGCTTGTGTGACACCGGGTTTATGTCCGTAGTGGTTGGGTGCATCGTGTACAGTATATTTTCAAGCTATATTTTTGTTGATGTGTGTCAGTGTATTTCAGGTCGCTTCATCAGGCCGGGTTGACATGAGAGCCAAAAAGTCATTATGCAATATTTGTTTGTTTTTTGCGACTACAAATACCCTCCGCTCTCATTTGACTGTTAAGCCGGTATCATAGGAACATTTATAGTTAACAGTCGATAATCAACATTTTTCTGGCAACATTTCTGAAATATTGTGCACTGCTATCGGAAACTAGACAGATGGTAGATGAATTTAGGTAACCAAAATATTTCAAATATGGACCTCATAAACTGCCAGACTGGTGTTGAGGATAAATGTTGAGGGAAAAAGCGCTCATGTGATACCGGGTGAAGGGTGAAACATAATAAACCATTTGGCCAAGCAAAGACTGTCCACTCCCCGTCTACAGTGAAGCCCCAATATTTACCCCTCCATTGTCACTCTGAACACGGGTTTATATAGTTTCAGAAAGAGATCAGACAGTTATATTGATAGAGGCAGAGTATAACGACGACGGTAATAGTAAAGATTAAGGGCAGATTTTAACTTAGGGATTATTTTTGTAACTTCCTCCTCCCTCATGTTTAGCCCATTACATTAGTCTTGACATTTTAAGACGTTCACCCTGCCGGTTTGGCAATTTTAAGACTATTGCCCCATTTATGTCAATCTTAGGACTTTTCGTGCCATTTAGGTGTACATATTTTCCTGGCGAACGAAGGCGAGCCTGCAATTTAGGAGGAGTCGTACTTTGGGCTTGAAATATTTCTACCGAAAAAGGTACAAATTTATCTCGGAGGTGGGTCTTGGGAGTATTTCTTTAAAATTGACACCGAAATCACCCGAAAAGTCTTGATATTGAGAAAGAAATGGGGCGAAAGGTCTTATAATCTGAAAACTAATGGGGCTAAACATGAGGGAGAAGGGGGTCCAGAAAAACGCACCCGTCCCTCCTCAACTTGATAACGTCTTATAAGAATAGGGAAGGAAGGCGCAAACCGGATTAACCCTATCAGTACCAGGGACGTCCATTTCATCGTATTCTGGCAACTATTAGACGATTTTATTCGGCTCAGAAAGGACCTCTAGCAATAATAAGGCTTCAGACTATCTAAACCAAACCCTTTTAGCTGCCACAGATCCTTCCTAAGCTGCATAATATCGTCTAAATATAGCCAGAATATAATATAAAACGTCTCTGGTACAGTCGCGTTAATAAGTGATGTCTCGGCACCAAGTATGTTTTGATCAATAATTGGTATCAGCAATATCCAAGCTTCATTTCTTCATATCGAGTGAAATATATAAACATGTTCCTACACTTACCCACGGTGACCGACATTAATAAAGCACAGAGTAAGCCAAACGTAATGACAGCTTGGACATGACTTATTAGTGCGACTATACTCAGAGGGTTAAACATATCAGTATTTGACCACACGATTCTTCCTTGTATTTTTCTAACACTAGACGATTTTTTCAGCTTAGGAATACATTTTGGAAGTTAGAGGGTAAATCGCAACATGCCTTAGAGTCCTGTAGATCCTCCCCCAAGCTGCATACAATCGACTAATGCTCGCCAGAATATAAGGAAGAAAAGCGTCCAGGAATACTGAAGGGGTTAACAAGACTGCCAACTTACATTAAGGGGAGATGGGTTGTGTTTCTAGACCCCTTTCTTCATGTTTAGCCCCTTTAGTTTTCAAATTTTAAGATGTTTGCCCCATTAGTTTGTGGATTTTAAGACCTTTCGCCCAATTTCTTTCTCAATATTTAGACCTTACGTGCTATTTAGGTGTCGATTTGTTTACTGGCGAACGATAGTCAGCCTGTAATTTTGGAAGAACCGGCCTTCAGCCGGGACAATGTTCTACCGAAAAATTTACACAACGTCGGATCAGAATTTTGAGGACGCATTTCTACACATTATTCTGAGTATCAATAGACGATTGTATGCAGCTAAGGCAGAATCTACAGGAATCAAAGCGGTATAAACTATCTCAATTAACTCTCTAGCTCCCATAAGTTATTGCTAAGCTAAACATAATCGTCTAATAATAGCCAGAACACACGGTTAACAGTCTCTGGTCCGACTAGGTTAGGTTAGATTAAGGGGGGTGACATATTTTTTGTCTTCTCTTTCTTGGTTGTATCCATTCGGCCCCATTCAGCCTATTGTTTTAAGACATTTATCCCCATCCAGGTGTTTTTCCTGGCGAGCGATAGCAAGCCAGCATTTAAAGAGAAATCCGGCTTCGCCGGAGAAATTTTTCTATCGAAAAATTTACAAATTTAACCAGCTGTCTAACTCAAAACATGGTGGCTCGCTATCGCTCGCCAGGTATAAATCAATATAATCTTCAAGGCCTTATTAGAAACAATTTATTTGGGAAAATAGGCACCAACAGATTCGCCATATTTTTCTCCATATAGTCCGCATGGAGGATTTTCGTTATCGACAAATTGAAAAAATACCCTTTTCACAGAAAAATACACCAAAAATCTGTCAAAGATGTCAAATAGCGGGTGTGTGGGGGCGGCAGCCCCCACCCATAATACTAGGATAGGTTAGGCTAATGTCCTTTCAAAGGGGTATAGGCTAGTAAACACTAGGATAGCTTATACCCTAAGAAGAAGAGTCCTGATGTAGTCTCCTTGAATGCTACCTAAATCGACACCTGAATGTGGATAAATGTCTTAAAACATTAAGCTGAATATGGCCGAATGGATACAACCAAGAGAACAATAGCAGGTCACTACATTATATGCGTGGCTTAAAAGTGACAGGACAGGGGTGGGGAAGAGAGTCTTTTATTGTCATTAACCTAACCTGACATCCTAGCCTAACCTTAAAAAAAACCCCCGCAAACTTGTCTAATTACTAAAAATAATGTGTGAGAATGAAAAATCACATACCAGAAAACGGGTGCGGTGTGAGGGTAGTATGCCTGATAACACTATCTACCCCTAACTAAATAAAAAACTATATACCGGTATATAAAATATATACAAATATATATGATGTCCTGTATAATCTACACTAGGATACACGAATATACTATTGACCACAGAAGCGTACAATAGCCTGCACAAGTAGCTGGTACAGTACATTACTATAGGCCATGATAAACTTGAAGCAGGAAATATTGAATGACGGAAAACACTAACCCAGACGACATGGTCATAATATTTCATCAGTTGTCAGAATTGTTCGATAGTGTTCGTACCACCTTCCACTGTAGGCGATCGCACAAATGTTTCATTGAAGAAAAACAAAAAGTATACAAAATCATATTGAAGAATGTGTCATATTTTACCATGCGTTAGAAGCTTCACAACGAAAAACAAAAACGAAGCATAAAAATGATTACCGTAAGTTTGAACATCTTGAGGCCTCTAATTCTTCGACTCTATTGATAAATTAGCTCATTCGTGGACAGGAACACTTATCCCATTCAGCACCGGTAACGTCCTTTTCGATATATTTTGGCAACTATTAGACTATTTTATTAATCTTAGGAAGGACGTCTACACATTAAAATACTGCTATCTAGATTAATCCTCTTAGCCACTATATATCCTTCGTAAGCTTAATAAAATTGTGTAAATGTAGCTGAATTCCAATAAAAACACGTCGCCGGAACAGAATGGGTTAAACACCACCTTACGAAACGAGACAGTGAACATTGACTACTGAACCCCAAATGAACCAATTTATCTGGCTTTACCAAACGTTCCATTATACTTCGTCAGTGCACCATTATTATTCGTAGATGTTCCTCCAAATATAATGTAAAGACGCGATCATTAATTCTCATACATCGTGAAGCCTCGAAAAATTAAAGGAACCTCTGAAATACAAATATCAGGTAGAAAATAAATATGAGTGAGTGAAACCCAAAACAGCTTCGAAAATGCATAAATCAGTATTAATAACCGAGACTACGAATATTCCTGTCCAAGATTATATTCTGGGACAACAAATGACAAACCAATAAATGCTCAAAAATCCCCTTATTTACCTGTTCGGCGTGCAGATCCACATTCTCCCAGCGAAGCCAAAACCTGGTGAAGCCATGGTGGGTGTGAAGCTCGTAGACATAGGCCAACCCCAACACCACGCTCACCAGGGCCAGGAGGACGGCATAGTAGGTGCCACGTGACTGCCGGAACAAACCAAAACAACTTCCCTTCGTTTCAGAATGCCACACTTTACTACTGTCCCCGTCTGACGATCGCCTTCCCTTCCCCTTCTTCCCTTCGCTCTTGTTGTCATTTTCATCGAGGAGGACGGAGCCGCGTTTCTTGAGCACCTTCTGGTATCCCTTGAGGGAGGCTAGGGAGGTGAGGTCGACCCCACGTTTTCGGAGAGAGGCCAGGAGCTCCGACACACGCTCCCGTCCCTCGCACATCTCGAGATACACTGAGGTGGGTCGGGTCGGGGCCAGCCAGTGCCACTCACACCAAGCCCCGCCCCCTCTTCTGTCAAGTTTTTCCTCTCTTTTCTTTTCTTTTATTATGCAACCTCAAGCTCTGACCATGCAGAAGTAGCCGTGGGTTTTAATAACTCCTCTCGTAAACAAATTGATCCTTTGACTACTTAAAGGCCCATCTTAAGCTGAATACAATTGTGTTTAGTGGTAACTGGCATACAATTTAATCGTCGTGGGGAGTTAATTGCTATTTCCTATAGGGGCTACAACTGTAAATGCATGTCGTCTTAGCCACCGTCTTATAATATGTATTTTGTGTTCTTCTTATACATATATACTGTACTTTTTCTTCTTGCGCCCATCCTTTATCTCAGCCAGGTTTATTGTTTATTGTGGAAATGCCTTGGCTCAAACAACTCGCTAAAGATCATAGTTATGGCTCCCAATCACAGTCATATTCCTAAGGGCCCCAACCTCGTTTTTTTGTTCTCTCTCTCTCTCCCTCTGGGTTGTATCCATTTGGCCCCATTCAGTTTTAAGACGTTTATTCCCATCCAGGTGTCGATTCTTTCCTGGCGAGCGTTAGCCAGCCAGCATAGTTATTAAAATGTTTGTGACAACAGGCTAAATTTGTAAATTTGTCGATAGAAAAATGTATCCAGCGAAGCCGGATTTCTACATACAATGCTGGCTCGCTTTCGCTCTCCAGGAAAAAATCTACACCTGGATGGGGATAAACGTCTTAAAACAATAGGCTGGATGGGGCCGAATGGATATAAGCCAGAGAAGAGAGAACAGGAGAGACACATAACAGGTCGCCCCCTTAAGCATGTCGGGTGGGAATCGTCTATCCCATGTTGAACGTTAAATAGTGGATATGAGTCTTGATGAATGAAAGATAACCTGAAATCCCGCTCTTTCTTATAGTTAGCTACAATGATCTCGCCTGGTTTCGTTCATTAAGGGGAGAAGGTTGGTTTTTATGGTCCCCCTTCTCCCTCATGTTTAGTCTCATTCGTTTTCAGATTTGAAGGCGTCCGGCCTATTAGTTTGTTGATTGTAAGGTTTTTCGACCCAGTTATTTTGTCAATATCAAGACTTTTCGTGCCATGTAGGTGTCGATTTTTTTCTGGCGAGTAATAGCGAGCCTGTATTACCGGTTTTTGGCTGGATTTTTTTTCTATCGAAAAATGTACAAATTTATCTTGAAGGAGGGTCTTGGGGGTATTTTAAAAGTTTGATGGAGGTCTAAGGAGGAAACTAAAACAAAGATATATAAAAATAATAAATAAATGAACCAATAAATACGCCCATCCCCCCTTAAGATATAGGATCTCTCGGTAAGCTTTAGAAATACAGCCGCCAAACAACGTAATTCAGCCCTCACCACTATCCCTTGTGTATACACTATAGTCTATTCATTATAAGTAGGCTAACAATCTTGACCATTAACCTCTATAACTAACAAATTACTAGAATTATGAAGACAAATATTTCTACTGTTTGGGAAGAGTCAGTCAGAAAATGTGTGAACATTTATAGCCCATTTGTTCTCGCCCCTTTTGAGTTATAGAGGCTAGGGGTTACGATTTCTGGCCAACCTATAATGCATTGACTATATCCTCCCCCAATCCCCACCCCCACCATCACCACCACCAACAACACTACTGTCACAGACAGTATGGTGATGGGCTGGTCTATCAGAGTGAGAACTGAGCGATCTCTACCATACCCATAGCTTACTCTGACTGTTCCTTTTACTTACACATTTTCTAGATCTCAAGTGACGGCGTCTCTTCCGTGGATTGACCTCCCAATCTACCAAGATTGGAAGCCAAAGCGTCACATTTGTCCTTTGCCCCTCAACTTTCTCTTCATAATTGCTGAGGGGCACAGGGCCCTGGGTGGGGCTTTGGTTTCCCGGGCGTTTCCGCAACCTCCTCAGCTCCCCGCCATGGAGTGGCTTCGGTCACCCAGGCTTTATTGTGGTCGGCAGGGAGGGTTCTGTGGGGGCGCTCAGTTATGGCCTTGGCCTTGCTCGGGGCCTTGGGGCTGTTCGGCCAGGCAGCTTGGGGAACAACAACAACAACACTACTGTCACAAACAACATCACATGGACTATATCCTCCCCCAATCACCACCACCACCACCACCACCAACAACACTGTCAACATTATCACAAACAATAACATCACATGGATTGTAACCTCCCATAGCCCCCCCCCCCCCCCACCACCAATAGCAACAACATTATCAAAAGCAATAACATTACATGGGTCCACAGTCCTTCCTAAACTGTATTAATTCATCTGATAATAGCCAGAATAAACTGTCAAGATGCGTCATAATCTTCAAAGGGTTAAGTGACGACCCCCCCCCCCCCCCCCCCTCACACACACACACAAACACACACTGATCTGAGCTAGTAATACCAAACACATGACAGGAGTCTTGGCAGTACTGAAAATAAAACTACTTATATGTCGTACAGTCTGGGCGAAATCGTAATATTGTTTACTATATGTGTATATTCACTTACTATAAACATACACAATATACTGTCGTTCCGGACTAACTTAGAGATATAGCTGGATTATTGTGTATAGTTAGTTAAAATAGGACTTCAGAGGCTATCAACCCTTATCACTAAGTGTATACATAATCAGGTGGCCAACTGTACAGGTGATTGCATTTAATACAAAAACCGAAGAGGGAGCTATTTATACATGGTGAGTAGTGTCCCATTTGGCTCGAGAGTGTCTTCATTCATACTACACGTTATTTAAGTACACTTTAAGCCCCTAGTGGCCCTAAGTTTTCGAAGCTATCCCGAACTGAATTGAACCATCTCATTAATTCTTGACCTAATGTACTGTATACATCTCGGAAGCTCGTTTATGGTGTTCGAGGGTTCATATTGGGCCAGGAGTTGTGTCTTAGGGGACAGTGTTTTTTGTACAATGGCTCCTAAATTTATAGAGGGGTAGATAGATACGGAAATGATCAATACACCTCGTTGTACAGTCACGAGCATAAATACTGCGACACCAACCAGATAATGTTCGCCCCTTCGTGTTGAAAGGTATTGCTAAACGTTTTATTCAAGTTTACAATGATTTCTATATTTCATTCTAGCTACTGGCAGACGATTTTATTCAACTTAGTATAAAGCTCTCGTGATGATGGAGTTGACGTTATCTGGTTGATGTCGCAGTATTTATGCTCGTGACTGTACTGCTGTAAGGATGTCAGGCGTCACCAACAGTTCTCAAATACCAACGTCCGAAGGTTGCATTGTTTATCCGAAAAATGTAAACCTACTTTTTAGAGCTACGGTGCGCTGTTTGTTTGTGTGTCTATTGGTGTGTATGTGTGTGTTTATGTGTGTGTGTGTGTACAGTCGCGGTTATAAACTCCGATACATTTTGAAGCCTCGAACTGATTTAACGAACCTCCGAAATGCAAGTATTTGGTAAATAATTAATAAGAAAATGTAATTAAGTCCGAGACAGCTACGAAATAGTATATACCAGCAATAATATGACCGCGACTGTACATCTGTTTGTCCGTCTGTATATTCATCTGTATGTAAAATCGTCTGCATCGAAAAGTGGTACACATTTTCAACAATTCTGACCCGATGACGACCAATGTTGAAGTATTCCCATTAAACGCACGCCCCAGTCAATGTTTTTTCTCTCATTCAATGTTCACTGTCTCTAGTTTATCTTATAGTTGTGCTCCAGGTTACAGGTACTATAGTCTATTCGCTGTAAGTAGGCGAAAAATTATGACCTATATCTTCTGTAACTCAAAACGTGCTGGAGCAAATTGGCTGTAAATTTGCACATCTATTCCTTGACTGACTCTTCCTAAATGGTAGAAATATTAGCTCGATTACTCAAGTAGTTTTGGAGTTACAGAGGTTAGAGGTTATGATTTATCGCCTACTTACCGCTAATAGACTATAGTGCAGGCCATTGTGTGTAGTCTATAATTGTTTTCATATCAAATATTTCTATTTATGTCTGTGTCTTTATTATGATCTTTCTGTTTGTATGTATTAATTTTGTATGTTTATGCTTAAATTTATCTGTAACTTTATTTATCTCCCTACTTATTTATATATGCAAATATTTCCCGGTATCACATGCATCTTCCAATATCCCCCTCCCACCTTAGCTCTCGCTCTTACTTTCTCTCTGCTTCATATTTCGCAATACTTTATCTCCCACTTGTTTTTGTCTTATTCTTTATTTTTCTAGTCCTTGTTCGTCCTTGTTTATTGTTTTTTATTTGTATCCCCCCCCCCCCTTGATTGTTTAACCCCCGCGCCCCCACACTAACGCTTTCATCCGCCTACGTGACTCACAAGCAGGTAGGCAGGCAGGCAGGCAGGCAAGGAGAGTGGACGCAGGACTGGCCGGAGGTGACCTAATTAATACTCGTTTGGCTGGAGAAGTATAACTGTGGGTTATGATGGAGAGAAACAGCGAGGCCTTTTGCGTCATGCTATAGGGAACAAATAAAAGGTTGAATGTTTGTTTGGCAATAATAAGCAAACAGTATGGGTCAACACGAATAGTAATGCGTGTTCATGAAATAGTATTTCAGATATTAAGAGCTCTGGGTTACCTGCAACTGTAACACTCTTGAAGCACTGAATTAAGAGTCAGAGCCAAGGGGCACAAGTGTCTCTTGGAATAAGAATAAAGTCCAAACATTTTGTGACTTGTTGAATGCAGTTGTTCAATCTGTCCACGCATGTGATGGGAACATATAAGACTTGGATAGATTAACTTATCTTGGTAGTGAGATTAGTAACAGTGTTCGGTAAGGTACAATGTAATTCTTCGTCTTAGCTTAACGTCTGGGGTTATGGACTCTCTTAGCAATAGTATTTGACACTTTCAATATCTGTGCAGAAGTACGAAGCTGCAAATCTTTTAGACGCTGATGCTCCCTGTTGTGTTATATGGTTGTGAGACAGGGACACTAAAAGAGTCACTGGAACAGATACATCAACTTAAACCTTTCACGCACAGGACGCGATTTGAGCCTATTCTGGGATACTTAAAAGCCTTTGTGCCCATCAGGGGTGTTTAGAAAGCTTTAGTTTAGTTACTTCAACCTCTGCAGTTGTCTTTGAGTTAGCTATGGGCAGAAAACTAATTTTGGAGAGGTAATTATAAGATTGAGAAAACTCTATTTCTGAATGCTAATCGGCAACCCCAACGTCCATAGGATAGCGACAGGGTTAATTGGTACCAAATGTCTCCACAGGATCATGGGCTAACGCTGGTATGACCCCACTTCAACACTCTGACATATTATACTCTGTCTATACTCTGACAATGACAAGAGACATTGAGTGTATAGTTCGTGAGCACCGACCGCAACACATGGCTCGTCTCCCAATAGGTCTGTTGCAGTTTGTATTTCTTTGTATTCCTTTGTGTATTCCCTGAAGTTGATTGACCCTGCTCCCCCGGTGGTGGTTTTGGTGCTCGTTTTGAATGCTTGGTTATAAGACATTAGGTTGTCTTGTGTTAATTAAGTAGGGTTTGATTTAACTCAAAGATAAAGGTACAGTAAGTATTGCAACGGCTTCAGCTTCGTCAGGCTCCAGCTCGTTATGCTATCCATAATTATTACCCTGCATCTTGCTGATGATTACAGAGGATTGTGATACTTGCTGACTGTTTGTTAGTCTGTCTGTCTGTGTCTGTTTGCAGTACATCATAAGAACGGATGAAAGGATTTAGACACAACTTGGTCAATATCTTCATAATGTATCTGCAGAGAGCTCCATTCCTCCCTTTCTTCCCACTTATTTTCTTCCTTTCTTCCTATTCCCGCTTAACCCTCTCTTCCTCCTTCCCATCCGTTCTTCCTCACTCCTCCTCACCACCTCATATAAGGGTTATTCAAAACTTTAGTGACAAAATTACAGGGTGAAGTCCTGACATGATATTAAACATATTTCCATATGGATTTTTCCCAAAAATAAAAGGTTAATTACAGACATGAAAGCCAAATCCATTACCGTGGGCGAACGATCCAACACTTCAAAATCAACCCCGAACCCCCCCCCCACATCACCCCCTATTCTCTCTCGGGTAGGTGAGGGAAGTTATTACAACGTATGAAGCAATGAACCCTTACCGATCCCGGGATTCAAACAGATCCGTAGGCTTTGAATCGATCCCAAGGCTTCGTGTTTCATGTAATGTCAGATAAGATAGTAGTAACGTATACGTTCTGATCTGACATTACATGATACACGAAGCCGTGTATCATGTACTTTCTTCCTTTTTTCCTCTTCCCTACCTCCTTTCATTCCTACTATCTTATTTCCTTCTCTCCTTCCCTCTTGCTTCCTCCCTCCCTTCCTTCCTCTCTCCCTACCTCCTTTCATTCCTACTGTCTTATTTCCTTCTCTCCTTCCCTCTTTCTTCCTCCCTCCCGTCCTTCCATTTTCCTTCCTTTCTTCCTCCCTCCTTTCATTCCAACTGTCTGTCTTCCTTCTCTCCTTCCTTCTTCCTCCCTCCCTCCCTTCCTTCCTCCCTCTTTTCCTTCCAAGTTCTGTCTTTCTTCCTTCTCTCCTTCCCTCTTGCTTCCTCCCTCCCTTACTTCCTTCAATTTTCCTTCTTCTCTCCCTCCCTCCTTTCTTTCCTACTGTGTTTCTTCCTTCTCTCCTTCCCTCTTTCTTCCTCCCTCCCGTCCTTCCATGTCCCTTCCTCCCCCCCCCCCCTCCTTTCTTTCCTACTGTCTTATTTCCTTCTATCCTTCCTTATTTCTTCGTCCCTCCTTTCCTTCCTTGCTTCCTTTCTCTCTCCTTCCCTTCCCTCATCTCCACCTCTATTAATGTCTATGCAAATCATGAAGAGGGCAAATCCTGGGAGATTGAACAGTTCCGCAAACATTCTTGAACTAATGACGAGATTAGATCCACCCTCAGCATAAAGTTCAGGGTCATTGAATTTACCTGTTTTCCTACTTTCAATTTTTTATATTTACAATATCTCATATTTCTTTCTCCAATTCTTCCTACTTTCATTTCCCCAAACTTTCTACATTCGTCTCTTTCGCTTGCCTTCTATCGTTCCAAACTCTCTCTTTTTTCCCTTCCTTAACACTTCTTCCCGGCAAGTACTTTCCACTATTTACTCTATCGGCCATTCCTTGTTTGCATACCTCCTTCCTTTCTCGCTTCCTTCTCTGCAAAGCCCATTTCCTTTTCGTTTGGTTTTTCCTCCTCCCCTTACTTCTCGTTCACTTCACACATTTCTAATTGTCTTCTCTCCTAATCTTATCATCTTCTTTCCATCTCTCAAAAATTTATTTTCATTATGCTTCTTTTACTTTCACCCCCTTCTTTCCCTCCTTCCTTCCTTCCGTCCTCTCTAAGTCCCACCCTTTCCACTTCACCTATGAACTCCACCCTAAGCATCTCTTCATTCTTCTCATCCTTTCTCTCCTCCCTTCCTCCATCTTTCCCTTCCTTCCTATTCTCCCTTCCTTTCTCTCCTCCCTTCTCCACACCTCCATCTATCCCTTCCTTCCTCTCCCTCTTAATTGTTCTCCTCCCTTCCTTCTATTCTGCCTTACTTCCGTCCTTGCAGCTTACCTTGCCCTTCTTTCCTAACTTCCTTTCCACTTCCTTCCTCTCTGCCTCTTTCCCTTCCGTCCTCCTTCCCTCCCACCCTTACCACTTCATCTATATTCTCCTCCCTTCCTTCCATTCACCTTCATTCCTTCCTTCCCACCTTCTTCCTCCCTTCCTCCCTCTCTGGCTCATCGATAATCTCCTCCCCTCAGCATCTTTTAATTCCGTCCTCCCTTCCTTCCTATATCCTGTATTTCTTCATCCTCTCCCCCCTTCTCCACCTCTCTTCCTTTCTCCGGCCCTTCCTCTCTTCACAACACCCTCTCCATTTCCCTTCCTCACTTAATTTCCTCCTCCATCCTTCCATTGTCATTTCCTTCTTTCCTTCCTTCCATCCCCCATTCTTCCCTTCCGTCCTCCCTCCACTTCATTTAGATTCTCCTTTCCTCTGCTTCTCTTCATTATTACCTTACTTCCTTCCTACTTTCTTCCCTTTTTCCTCTTCCCTCGCTCCTATCCTTCCTTCCTCTTCCCTCCCTACCTCCCCTCATCACCACTTCATCTATATTCTCCTCCCCAGAGCATCTCTTCAGCATTCCCTCCCTCCTCCCCTCTTTTCCTCCTCCCACTCTCCTTCCTTTTATCCTCCCTTCCTCCCTGTCCACCACCTCTTCTATATTCGCAGCATCTCTTCATTATCATCTAACTCCACACGTTATTTTTCCTTCTTTCCTTTTCCCTTCTTCACCCTTTATTTATCCCTCCATCTCTCCTCTCTTCCTTCCTCCCTCCGTCTCCCCCACCTCATCTATATTCTCCTACCCACAGCATCTCTTCATTCCTACTTTCCCTCTCCCTTCCCTTTTTCCCTCCTTCCCATCTCCCTTCCTTCCTACCTTCCTCCCTCCCTCATCTATATTCTCCTCCCTACATCATCTCTTCACTCTCTCTCCTGACACTCCACCTCATATTTCCTGGTAATATATCTTCTCCACACCTCTGTCATACTTCTTCTCCACACCTCTGTCATACTTCTTCTCCACACCTCTGTCATACTTCTTTCTTCTGTCTGTCCGTCTCACATTCCATGGTCTTATTAGTCTTTCTTTATGTGGGTCGGCTTGATTCATTGCATTTATCTGTTCTCATTCGTTCATTATAGATACATGAGTTATTTTATTTAAATAACAAGGAGTGACTAATCAGAGTCCCTGCTGTATTACCCCTAATTGTCTATTAAGAGGTGTTGGCAAATCTTTACTTAAATCGTTCAATACATTTACTTATATTATTTTTATTAATCTCACCACCACACCCCCAATGAAATTAATTAAAGTATATATGATCCACCGGGATTCGAACCCGGGTTATCACACACATATTTTTGCCACCTTAACCATCACACCACCATATATCTTTCTGCCCATCCTCCTTCCTTCTTACCTTTATGCATTATTCCAATTAACTAATTCACTACAATTTGCTACACTACATTCCTTTTCCCTTGCCATTTACTATTTTTTCTCAACTCTTCCTTGTCCGTCCATTCCTCTCCATTATTTGATGTCGTCTATCACCTATCATCTCTTATCATCTATCACATTATGTCATCTTCTATCACCTTCTATTACCTTCTATCACCTTCTATCACCCTCTATCATCTTCTATCACCTTCTATTACCTTCTATCACCTTCTATCACCCTCTATCACCATCTATCACCATCTATCTCTTTCTATCACCTTCTATCACCCTCTATCATCTTCTATCACCCTCTATCATCTTCTATCACCTTCTATCACTTCTATCACCATCTATCACCTTCTATCACCATCTATCATCTTCTATCACCCTCTACCACCTTCTATCACCATCTATCATCTTCTATCACCATCTATAACCTTCTATCACCTTCTATCATCTTCTATCACCCTCTATCATCTTCTATAATCTTCTATCATCTTCTATCATCTTCTATCACCCTCTATCATCTTCTATCACCTTGTATCATATTCTATCACCTGCTATCATCTTCCATCACCTTTTATCATCTTCTATCACCATCTATCACCTTCTATCATCTTCTATCACATTTTATCACCCTCTATCATCTGCTATCACCTTGTATCATATTCTATCACCTGCTATCATCTTCCATCACCTTCTATCATCTTCTATCACCATCTATCACCTTCTATCATCTTCTATCACCCTCTATCATCTTCTATCACCCTCTATCATCTTCTATCACCTTCTATCATATTCTATCACCTTCTATCATCTTCCATCACCTTCTATCATCTTCTATCACCATCTATCACCTTCTATCACATTTTATCACCCTCTATCACCTATCACCGTCTTTTCTTCTCCCAATATTTGTGTTAGGTTGTAATCCCTTCTTAACGAAGGGATACTCTCTTTTCCTGTTGCTAGCTCACCTTTCTTTCGCTGGCTCTCTCTCTTTATCTTATTGTTGTTTTTCTCTCTCTCTCTAACTCGCTCTCTCTCTCTCTCTCTCTCTCTCTCACACATATTATCTCTCTCTCTCACTCTCGTTCTCTCTCTCTCTCTCTGTCTGTCTGTTTATGTATATGATCCTTTCTCTTCACCACCATCCCAAACTTTCACTCTCCCCCCTCCCTCCCACCTTTACCCCCCCCCCCCCAAGCAGAAGGTGAGCAGGTAACCACTTGATCAGCAGCCTGTGTCGGAAAGGTCAAGCAGGGCGCTCTCTCTCTCTCTCTCTATATATATATATATATATATATATATATATATATATATATATATATATATATATACCGGTATATGAGACATACACAGGTATTTATTGGTGTATTTATTAGTACGGGTACTGACGAGTACATCGAGTACATTTTTCGTGTTTTATACCTAAATAAACCTTTACAAATTGAGCATAACCTTCACAACTTAACTAACCTAGCCTACCTAACTTAAAACGCTTCGTTTTTAGTAATATAAATGTGTGTGTACATTTAAGCTTCTCTGCTCAATCTACGTTTACAAATACACATACATGTATTATCAAATGTGTACCCATAAAGTCACCAATACGTGAACACACACACACACGCTCTCACACACACACACAATGTATATATATATGCACACACACACACACCATCATACACATACACACACTTACATACATACACTGTGTAAATTATTGTCACATGTTTAATCGAGGCTATATTATAATTTTATCTCAAGGAACTTTTGTTTTTGTTTTTTTTCTTTCTATGTGAATGAGGGAGACAAAAGGCATAACTGCCTGCAACGAGTACCTCCCCCAGATTTCAAAGAATGACAGGGCCGAAATCAAGGGACGTTCGAGCTAAAATGCCTGGACACACGGAGTTTGAAGCAATTTAAGTCATAAAAAGAGGGAAAGACTGATTCTGGGAGAGAGTTCCAGAGCTCAGCAGTTGAATAGAAGAAAGTCTGAGAATAGCATTTCACTCTTGGGTTGGAGAGTTGCACAGAGTAGGGGTGGGATTGTGTTGCAAGGCGGGTGCTACATACCCTACGTAGAGGAGCTGGTATACACTGGGAAAGCTCCGAGGAACACTGATTATTGTAGTAGCGATAGAATAGTGAGAGAGATGCAACATTGCGGCGAAGAGAGAGAGAGATTGCAGAGAATTGGTGAGTGGAAGGGAGTTAATGATTCGAAAAACTTTCCTTTCTACTTTATCTAGGAGTGCGGTGTGAGAGGATCCTCACCACACGTGAGAACAATATACAGTACTCCATACAAGGACGCACTGTGCCCCTGTACAGAGCAAGTAGCTGCGCAGAGGGTAAAGAACCCCTTGAGGCGGTTGAGCACACCCAGCTTCTGGGAGGCTGCCTTAGCGAGACTGGTAATATGGTCTTTCCAAGTGAGAGCAGAAGAAAAAGAGACACCGAGAACATTGAGGGAAGACGAAGGGTTGATTTTTGTATTGTTGAAAAATAAGGGATAGTCCTCACGAGGTTCCTGACGGGTAGTAAGATGGATAAATTGAGTTTTGGAAGCATTAAATGTAACAAGGTTTTCTCTACCCCAATTGGAAATAGAAGCTAGATCAGAAGATAAGCATTTTATGGCTTCATTACGTTTACTGTTGAGGGACTGCTGGCTGGGGCGTTCTGGAAAACTAATTGAGTGGTGTAAAGTAGAGTCGTCTGCATATGAATGGATGGGACTAGATGTACAGTTGAGAAGATCATTTATGAAAATTAGAAAGAGAATAGGAGATAGGACAGAACCCTGAGGAACACCGGAGTTGATAGGATGAGGAATTGAGCGATGGCCGTCCACAACCGCAGCTATGGAACGGTCGGAAAGGAAATTAGAGACAAAGATACAGATGGAGGGACAGAAACAGAAGGAGGGCAGTTTGGAAATTAAAGATTTGCGCCAGACTCTATCGAAGGCCTTCGATATGTCTAGTGCAACAGAAAAAGTCTCACCAAAGTCCCGAAAGTTGGATGACCAAGAGCTAGTAAGATATGAAAGAAGATCACCAGTAGAGCGACCCTTAAGGAAGCCATACTGGCGATCTGAGAGCTGATTATGAGAAGAGAAATGCTTAAGAAATTTGGAAGCAAGAATATTTTCAAAAACTTTAGAGATACAAGAGATGAGAGCAATTGGACGATAGTTAGAGGGTTGAGAGTGGTCACCCTTCTTTGGGACAGGTTGAATGAGAGCAAACTTCCAGCAAGAAGGAAAGACGTTAGAGGAGAGACAGAGACGAAAGAGTTTGCCTAGGCAGGGAGTCAGCACGGAAGCACAGTTTTTAAGTACAACAGGAGGAACACCATCCTTCTTAGTAGTACGCCTTCTTAGTATTAAGCCCAGAGAGGGTAGAAAGTACATTTTTAGAAGAGATTAGGATATTAGGCATAAGTAGGCATGGTTTGTACTGATTCGGTGATGGGTAAAATAGACCAATGGTACTGTACACCTAGTGTAGTCCAGATACTGATATTCTATACCCAACTATATAGTCTGTTTTATTTCACCTGGCGGAATACTTAATCAGCATAGCAGCTTATTTTGCGAGACTTAATTTAAGGGGAGATTTTTAATAATTATATATTTATTCATTTATTCAATTATTTGTAGTTTCCTCCCTAGACCTCCATCAAGATAAACACAAAAATAGTAAAACAATCGAGATAAATGTGTGCATTTTTTGGTAGAAAAATGCCCCGGTCGAGGGCCACTTCTTCCTAAATTGCAGGCTCGCTAACGCTCGCCAGGAAAAAATCCTCACCTGAATGGGGCGAATGTCTCTCTCTCTCTCTCCTTTCATTATACTTTGTTTCCTTCTCCCTCTCTTTCATTATACTTTGTTTCCTTCTCCCTCTCTTTCATTATACTTTGTTTCCTTCTCCCTCTCTTTCATTATACTTTGTTTCCTTCTCCCTCTCTTTCATTATACTTTGTTTCCTTCTCCCTCTCTTTCATTATACTTTGTTTCCTTCTCCCTCTCTTTCATTATACTTTGTTTCCTTCTCCCTCTCTTTCATTATACTTTGTTTCCTTCTCCCTCTCTTTCATTATACTTTGTTTC
>CM064486.1:32998165-33053165 GCA_032716605.1 Paralithodes platypus | reverse complement strand
ATGTATTAGTGTTAGTGAAGGCCAGGCTGGATGTATTAGTGTTAGTGAAGGCCAGGCTGGATGTATTAGTGTTAGTGAAGGCCAGGCTGGATGTATTAGTGTTAGTGAAGGCCAGGCTGGATGTATTAGTGTTAGTGAAGGCCAGGCTGGATGTATTAGTGTTAGTGAAGGCCAGGCTGGATGTA
Source organism: Paralithodes platypus (assembly GCA_032716605.1). Classification (NCBI taxonomy): domain Eukaryota; kingdom Metazoa; phylum Arthropoda; class Malacostraca; order Decapoda; family Lithodidae; genus Paralithodes; species Paralithodes platypus. Next base: position 33,052,980 of record CM064486.1, on the reverse strand, counting down.
TTCGGAATGAGGGAATTATAAGGGTAAAGCCTATCTCGATTAACCCTCTGACTTCCATATAAGTTAGGTTAGGAGATTGCAGGACAGGTAAAATTTAAACAGGTGTGGGAATTGTGGTTGTAAATGCGGGAAATTAATAGTTTAGGAAATAATGTAAGGACGACGTGACCTATACGAAATAACCTTTCATTTCCCCAAACTTTCTACATTCGTCTCTTTCGCTTGCCTTCTATCGTTCCAAACTCTCTCTTTTTCCCTTCCTTAAGGGAGCCCACCTCGCTTATTTTATCTTTCTCTCCCTCTCTCTCTGAGTTGTATCCATTCGGCCCCATTCAGCCTACTGTTTTAAGATGTTTGTCCCCATCCAGGTGTCGATTTTTTCCTGGCGAGCGGTAGCGAGCCAACATATTATATAAAATGTTTCTGACAGCAGGCTAGATTTGTAAATTTTTCGATAGAAAAATTTCTCCGGCGAAGCCGAATTTCTCCATACAATGCTGGCTCGCTATTGCTCGCCAGGAAGATACCGACACCTGGATGGGGATAAACGTCTTAAAACAGTATGCTGAATGGAGCCGAATGGATACAAGTCAGAGAAAGAGAGAAATTTAAAAGGAGAGAACAAATGCAGGTGACCCCCCTTAACCCTCACAAGATCCGATGACGCATTTCTTTTCGATTTTCTGGCTAGTATTAGACGATTTTATTCAGATTAGGAAGGGTATGTGGAAGTCGGAGGGTTAATGGAGATAGTCTTTACCCTTATAATGCCCACACATCCTTCTTAAACTGTATAAAATCGTGTTATGATAGTAAGAAAAAACTGTCAAAATGTTTTATAATCTTTAAAGGGTTACAGCTTATTATTTCTGGACACGGGTTTGGTTGTGCAGACGTATTTCTGGACACGGGTTTGGTTGTGCAGACGTATTTCTGGACACGGGTTTGGTTGTGCAGACGTATTTCTGGACACGGGTTTGGTTGTGCAGACGTATTTCTGGACACGGGTTTGGTTGTGCAGACGTATTTCTGGACACGGGTTTGGTTGTGCAGACGTATTGGATTGACTATAGTAGCCTTTAGCACTATCTGATCCGACGTCTTGTGGGTTATGATATTTTGTTTAATTATTGATTAGGAAATAGCTTGCTTTTGACATTTCCAAGCAATATGTATTTCGTCCAAGGGAGGTCATAACACTCTCCAGTCTCGCTTCATTAGTTTGAAAACTATAAGACGATTCACTCCATTAGTTTCGCGATAGGAAGGCTGTATGGGGTGAAAACCCATTTAGGTGCTGATTTTTTGTTCTAGCGAGCGATAGCGAGCCTGTTACTTAAAACAAATCTGCCTTCGGCTGTGATTTTTGTTCTATCTAAAATAATACAAATTTAGCTTGAGGGGGATCTGGGTGGGCATTTTTTTAGTTTGAAGAAAGTCTGTGAATGCATTATTGTTAGCTTAGGGGACAAACTAAAATACATTGCTTGAAAATGTCAAAAGAAATCAGAATCCTCAATAATAATTCTATCATAATAACCCCCAAGAGGTCGGACCAGATAGTGTCAAGAGTAATGGCGGGAACATTTGAACATTTCATAACTACGAGACAGAAGAGAAAGAAGAGATATGATTACGATTGTTAACCCTTTGAGGAATATGATGCAGTCTTTTTGGCTATTGTTAGACGATGTTATGTAGATTGCGAGATTGTAGACACCAATCGAGCAGGGCAATACCAAGGAGAAGTCTCATAGGTATGTGATAAAGAGTTGCTGGAACTCCTGTTTTATTTGTCTGGCTTCCCGCATTCTTTCTGTTTGTGTCTCACCTACGCAGAGAGTAAGCCAACTAGCTCTCACAAACACCTCTTCCTCCTATACATTTCACTACACTAAAGAATCACAATCCAATACACTCAGATTTTTTTTTTTTTGGGGGGGGGCTCTCTCACTCTTTCAACTTTGGGGGAGGCACTTGTTGCGGGCAGATTTACCTTTTGTCTCCTTCATATAAATAGACAAAAAATAATAAACAAATACAAAGATTATGAAGGGTATATTAAAGTCAGAGGGTTAATTGAAAGTTTTTACCCTTTTAATTCTCACAGATCCTTCCTAACCTGCATAGAATCGTCTAATGAAGGCCAGAATAAATGCCAAAATGCGTCATAATCCTCAAAGGGTTAAATTTATGAGGAGATGGACTTCATTGATCGTAACGGGTATATCAAAATTAACAAAAGAGAACAAGAGGTCATCCATAATATATCCATAAGAGAATATAACTATAAAACATGTGAGGAAATACCCTTTCTCGTATCGATGCGGAAATACTGGGAACAAATAGCCTAGGGGGACAAGACAGTGTGTGTCAATACCATCCAGAGCTTCCAGATAAAATATGATAAATATGTAAACGAAGGCGAAATACTGCGGGTTTAGCTTAGTCATGTAATGCACACGTAGGTGAATACACACACACACATATACACACACACTCACACACACATTGGCACTCATTCACTCACACACATTATCCTCACCCCATTCACCCACCTAAATGCACACACACACACATCCACAACCACACCAACACACACGCTCACACCCACATGCGCGCATAGGCAAATACACAACCACCCACGCCCACACCCACAGGCGCGCATAGGCAAATACACAACCACCAACGCCCACACACCCACATTCACACACACTTTAATGCCCACACACACTCCCACACAGCCACATCCACACCCCCAAAGGCACACATAAGTATATACACACACCAACCACGCCCATACACCCACATCCACACCCACACACACTCCAACACTCACATTCGCACATAGACATATATACAACCACCCACGCCCACCCACAGGTAGGAGCTTCACAGTGATCCCGGGAGGGGGCTGCTGTAATTAGTGTTTGTTGTCTTAACGTCGGTAATGGTGTCACCTCCCTCTTGCGTCTCTGTATATATATATATATATATATATATATATATATATATATATATATATATATATATATATATATATACTGTATATATGAAGTGAAGGATGAGAGCAACCACCGAATACATTTTTGAGTATATTTCAGTAAAATTTTCGGATATATCTAATATCCATGCTCTGTACCAGTTATATCTCTTGGTAGCTGTACTTCCAAAAAAAATCCAGATATGTGTGTCCATGACTGTACTAGGCCCACGCACTGACAGCTGTGGGTAGGTGGACGTGTTGCAAAACAAAATATATATATATATTTGTTTTTTAATTTTAACTCTTTCAGTAATGGTGATGTCCTTTCAATATATTCTGGCAAATATTAGACGGTTTTATTCAGCTTGGGAAGGACGACTACACATTAAGAGGCTACAGACTGTCTCGATCAATCCTTTTAGGTAACCTTTATCTCTTCTAACCTTTATAAAATCGCAAATTGTATCTGAAAGCAAATTAAAGAAAACAAAAAACGTCGCCGTAACTGAAAGGGTTAACAACATGGAAACAATTAAGTAACACCCCGTTCTTAACATTAAGTAACACCCCGTTCTTAACATTAAGTAACACCCCGTTCTTAACATTAAGTAACACCCCGTTCTTAACATTAAGTAACACCCCGTTCTTAACATTAATCATCAATGACAAACCCCAATGCACTTGAATAAACTAATGAAAGCATATGGTCCTCCCGGGAGTCGCACTCGGGACACCACACTCAAAACATAAGCATCTAAACCATTACACCACCAACACAGCAAACATACACAGCTATCCCCCCACACATACACAGCTCTCCCCCCCACACATACACAGCTCTCCCCCCACACATACACAGCTCTCCCCCCCACACATACACAGCTATCCCCCCACACCATACACCGCTACCCCCCCACACATACACAGCTATCCCCCCACACATAAGCTATCCCCCACATACACAGCTATCCCCCCACACATACACAGCTATCCCCCCACACATACACAGCTATCCCCCCACACATACACAGCTATCCCCCCACACATACACAGCTCATCCCCCCACACCCACACAGCTACCCCCCCACATACACAGCTATCCCCCACACATACACAGCTCTCCCCCCCACACATACCAGCTATCCCCCCACATACACAGCTATCCCCCACACATACACAGCTATCCCCCCACACATACGCAGCTATCCCCCCACACATACACAGCTATCCCCCCACACATACCGCTGAAACAAATCCAAATTCCCCACCAACCCCCTCCCGCCATTCCTCTGCCGCTGCACCTGCCTGCCTGCTATCAGTCACAGCTGCGTGCATGCAATTAATTAATCCTTGCAACCTCCGCCTGCATGCATTGGCCCTCCACCGCAACTGTCGACCCCCCCCCCCTTACCCGTGATTCAGTTTATATGTAAATCGTATAGAGTCACAGCCCGGGGTTGGTTATACGCAGGGACACACACACACACACACACACACACACACACACACACACACACACACACACATACATACACACACACATACACAGACACACACACACACACACACACACACACCGCGAATTTGGATAAAGCTCCACCAACACGACCCAAATTCAAAACCGCCAGGGATAACGACCGAGGACCGAGGACAGCCATGAATGTAAATGTAGATCCGACCAGAACCAAAAATTCGATGAAAGAACGTTCTGAGAGTTCTAAAACCGCAACTTTAAAGGTTTTCTATGCAAACGCTCGTAGCATACGCAATAAATTTTCAGATTTAGAGGAACTAGTGTTTACAGAAAATTATGATGTGATTGGCATAACAGAATCTTGGCTCAATACAGAAGATAGAGACTTTTTAGCAGAGTATTCACTTCCCGGTTATGTAATGTTTGAGAACAGCCGAATAAATAAAAATGGAGGTGGCGTTTTATTTTATATCAAAGAAAGTCTTAACCCGACCCTCGTGTCAAAACCTCAAATTGTGAACGTCGACACATCTTTTGTGCTAATAAAGAATAATAAAGGTACAAAAATAATACTTGCGTTAATATACAGACCTCCAGCTCAATCAGTGCAAACTGACCGAGAAATTTACGAACAAATTGCAGATGTAAGTAACTCACAAGATACCGTAATTTTTGGCGACTTTAATTTACGTGTGACCAAGTGGGGCGATACTCTTACTTCACAATCCGGACATGACTTGTATACGAACTTGCAAGAGAGTTCGCTTTATCAATTTGTTCGAATGCCGACCCGTGGTAATAACGTTCTTGACATTGTACTTGCAACAAAAGAAGAATTGATAGAGAATTTGAATGTTGGTGATGAATTCAGTAACAGCGACCATCGTACGATAACTTTCACTTTAAGTTTACTAGTAACGAACCAAATAGTAGCATCGAAAAAGTCCCTAATTTCAAGAAAGCAAACTTCCATAAACTTAGAGCTATGTTTAAAGAAACTGACTGGAGCTTTTTAATTAACAATAACGACATAAATACATCTTGGAAGTTATTCGAAACCACTTACCTAAAAGCAGTGCAAGACTGCATACCATCGAAAATACGGCGTCCAGGCCATAATAATAAGCCCAAATGGTGGAATAAAGATATTTCAAACTGCCTGCTTGCTAAAAAATTTGCTAATGATAGATTAAAATCCTCACAAAATGACGAAGAACGGCTGAAATTTGTAGAGCTACGACGCAAAGCCAAAAAGTTAATTAAGCAGAGTAAAAAGACCTTAGAGTTACATATTGCGAATCAAAGTAAAACAAACCCGAAAGAATTCTATAGTTATATCAGAAAGAAAAAAGTAGTTACTTCAACTGTTGGACCGTTAGTCGATGAAAATGGAGAATACACCAAAGACGAAGTACAAATGAGTAATGCCCTCAATACCTTCTTTGCATCAGTTTTTACAACAGAAGACCTCAGTGATATCCCTACACCATCGCCGATTCAGATTGATAATTCAGATGTTCTAAGCAATATCACCGTTACAGAGAGAGAAGTATTGAATTGTTTAGATAAACTCAAGGTAAATAAAACGCCAGGACCTGATACAATCTCGCCTAGAGTTCTAAAGGAAGCTAAGGATGAGCTCTCCAAACCACTGACATTACTATTCAATAAATCCTTGCAGTCTGGAACTATGCCTGATCAGTGGAAGCTAGCCAACGTAACACCGATATTCAAAAAAGGCAGCAAATCCCTACCCAGTAACTATCGTCCAATTAGCTTAACCTCATTTGTTTGTAAAATGCTAGAAACGGTCATACGAGACAGACTCGTAAATCACTTAGAGGAAAATAACATACTTAAAGATACTCAACACGGCTTTCGTAAAAAACGTTCCTGTTTAACAAACCTCTTAGACTTCTTCCACGATATCCTCAACCTCTACGATGAGAGTAAAGCTGTAGATATTATATACCTTGATTTTCAAAAGGCCTTTGACAAAGTTCCCCACAAACGTTTACTGCTAAAACTAAAAGCGCATGGAATACAAGACGGTGTGTTGAAATGGATAGAAAATTGGCTCAGCAACAGAAAGCAAAGGGTAGTCATAAACGGTAAGGCATCTAAATGGACCAATGTAAGTAGCGGGGTACCCCAGGGATCGGTACTAGGACCAATTCTCTTGCTAATTTACACCAACAACATAGATGAGGGTCTCACCTGTACAATCTCAAAATTTGCTGACGATACAAAAATTGCAAATAGCGTACTCTCAAAAGAACAAGTTGACGATATGCAACACAATCTAGATAAATTGTCATGTTGGGCCCAAATTTGGCAAATGAGTTTCAATGCGGATAAATGTGGATAAATGTAAAGTACTACATGTCGGATACCTAAATGAGAAAGCAAACTATTCGATGAATGGCACTCAGCTTAAGAATGTAAACAGAGAAACCGATCTGGGAGTAACAATATCGAGTAACCTAAAACCGAGTCAACAATGTTCAGAAGTTGTTAAGAAGGCAAACAAAATAATTGGCTTTATAGGCAGGTCATTTGAGCATAAATCCAAAGAAGTTATCCTAACCCTTTACAATTCCTTAGTCCGCCCTCTTCTGGAATACTGCGTTCAATCCTGGTGCCCTTATTACCAAAAAGATATAAACAAGCTAGAACGAGTTCAACGTAGAGTTACCAAAATGATACCTAGCCTAAAGAACAAACCATACGAAGAGCGTCTTAGAGAATTAAATCTATTTCCTTTAACCCAGCGCAGATTAAGAGGTGACTTAATTCAAGTGTTCAAAATCATCAATGGCATCGACAATATGAACTGTAGTAAGTACTTCACTATCGACCAATCTAATTACACACGGGGAAACGGTTGCAAAATTATTGGTAAATCTTTTAACTCGCACGAATCTAAGAATTTCTTCTTCAATCGAGTTGTCAACTTGTGGAATGGGCTTCCCCGAAACGTTATAGACTGCATCACTGTTGATTCATTTAAACTCCGCCTAGACAAATATCTCTCATTAAACCCGCGACTGACTGCGTTTGTAAATGAATAACTTTATTTTATCCCCCCCTCAGTTACTAACCCATCTGTCCTCTACTAACTCCCTAATCCTGCCACAGACATTAGTTCCAGGGCAGTAATTTCCTTTACAATGTTCCCTTACCCACTCTAAACCACTGTTTGGACACTTGATCCTCAGTGTTTTGGAGGACAAGCAACCTAGAAGGGTCACTAGACCTGTTGTTGCTTGATTTCCTTTGTACTCCTTTGTACACACACACACATACATACAAACACACACACACACACACACACACTTTCTCTTGTTATCCCAGCGGTCGGGCTAGCCCCTTGGTGTTGCCCTACAAGGTGAATCTCTTGGTCTGGAGGGGACCAAAGTGTGTGTGGCTGAAGGTCAAAAGGTGATCTCTTCATTACCATACAGTCTCTCTCTCTCTCTCTCTCTCTCTCTCTCTCTCTCTCTCTCTCTCTCTCTCTCTCTCTCTCTCTCTCTCTCTCCCTCTCTCTCTCTCTCTATATATAATATAGATATATATATATATATAATATATATATATATATATATATATAATATATATATCCATCTCTCTCTCTCACCTCTCTTCTACCCCTGTCGGCCAACTTCCATTATTTGGGATTATGCTATCTCTGCTAGAATTAAGTCCTGACCACCCCAATTGGATCGTAAGGTCTGTGTGGTGACTGTGGTCAGTATAGCTGTGCAAATGTATGTAAGCAAATAAGTAAATTAATAAATAAGTAAAAATAAATAAATATATACCGGTATATATTATACTGTATATATAATATATATATATATATATATATATATATATATACAGGGTGTTCCAGTAATGCTTTTCATAAATTATATGGTGGACTCATCAGACAAAAATAAGAATACATTACTCTATGAACATGAGGTTGAGTATTTATAATAACGGAGTTATTACATGATTTAAGTTAACGATAGATACAATACCATTCAGTCCAAGGGGTAATATTGCCATTTTAGTGGATTATATCCATTTGGCCATCGCTATCGCTTGCTAGCCTCAAGATAGTGAGCAGTAGTTTGGTTTATATCCAATCGGCGTTCTCTCTTCAGGCTAGCGAGCGGTAGCGAGCTGATGTTTAGGAAAATTAAATCCGGCGAAGCCGGACATATTTTTCTACCTAAAAGTCAGATCGCTACTGCTCACTATCTTGAGGCTAGCAAGCGATAGCGAAGGCCAAATGGATATAATCCACTAAAATGGCAACATTACCCCTTGGACTGAATGGCATTGTATCTATCGTTAACTTAAATCGTGTAATAACTCCGTTATTATAAATACTCAACCTCATGTTCATAGAGTAATTTATTCTTATTTTTGTCTGATGAGTCCACCATATAATTTATGAAAAGCATTACTGGAACACCCTGTATATATATATGTATATATTCACAGTAGACCGCCTATTATTCGGCATTCATACTAACGGCAGCGTCAAAACAACGGAACCAATTGGCCAGGCATTAATTAGGTATAAAATCAGAGAAAATGCAGCGAAACTGAATTCAAACCCCCCGCCATGCCCATCGTCGATCGCCGTCACACTCAGCGTCGTCTGCTTACTCTGTTTTTGCTAGAAGACATAGGCCTAGCCTATATATCTCCACAAAGAAATTACCTAACCTAGGTTAGATGTATATCAGGCAGCAGAACTCATTGTTATCTTGTGAATAGTCTTATTGATAAGGAATAACCACATAACCTTAACAACAAGTTGCTAAGTCACTAGCTAGCCAGACCAAGAAATGGTCTAACCTAGCTTAGATATATATCAGGAGGCAGAAATGGTCTAACCTAGCTTAGATATATATCAGGAGGCAGAAATCACGTTTACCTTGTGAATGGTTAAGACTAGAATTTTCTTTACCAAGTGCTTTTCGATTGAGCAAAATAATAAAAGTTGTTTTGGACCCGTGGTCACTTCTTCGATTATCGATTGTGCCCCCGAGTCATCTGACGTGTGTGTGTGTGTGTGTCGTGGACCGTTCAATACAGTAGCATACCAGTAAACAAAGTAAAACACAAGAGATACGAGGTTCACGAATCAGTTTGGTCAAGATTAATCGGTTAATATACGTTTATGAAATATACCTGGGATATTCTCGCTATCCAAGCAGCTCAGTTGGGGTTTTGTGAGTATCTATAGCCTAGGCCTAAGAGTAACTCTCAATACAACGGAATGATTGGTTATACGGCATGCTCTACCCCATTGGATTGATTAGGTATGTTCTTGCTTAACTGAAGAAGTTGAATCCGCATCAACACATGAGCAAAGGTAATAGAGGATAAATACAACACAGAGTACATTCATAAATTATATTGTTCAAGGCACATAAATATATGGTAATTCCGATAAGGTATATATATATATATATATATATATATATATATATATATATATATATATATATATATATACCGTTATTATATATATATATATATATATATATATATATATATATATATATATATATATATATATATAGTTCATAAACGCACGAACGACGATCCACAATTATTAGCTCAAGAGAATGACACTGCCTGTTATAATGTCACACTGAGTGCTTCCTTTGATAAGGCACGTCACTAGTACTTCTTTGAGGTCACACTGAGTATTTATATAATAAGATATCACATTAAGTACTTCCTCCGATATGGCATGTCACTAGTACTTCTTCAAGGTTACACTGAGTATTTATATAATAAGATATCACATTAAGTACTTCCTTCGATAAGGCACGTCACTAGTACTTCTTTGAGGTCACACTTGGTATTTATATAACCAAGGCACTACTGTAGTCTTTTGAGGAGTATCTTGGCCGTGGTGGACTGGTGGTGGTCCTGACGTGGAGGTTGGACAGCGGATGGAGCTCGATGGAGAACTCTTGGGTGTTGGGTCTTAAATGACTATGTTCCAATATACCAGTGTATACGTTTACATATCATCGAGCTAACGTAAAGAGAAGTTATACCAATGTTATACTATCTTTTTAACTACTCTGACCGTTATAAGAGTTTTCATGCAGAACCTTCCAGCACTCTTGTTTTTTGTTGTTTTCTATATTCCAACTACTCTCAGCATAGGCTGAGAGCCTGTACATCCAACCGCTCAACACGGTGAAGCCCATGAGGTCTTGTTCCAGTCTAGGGAGTGAGACAAGTGAAGCACTAGAGTTCAACTCACAGCTCGAAGCAGCCCCATCTCTGAAGCTGCTCCGCTTTCGTGCTTCACTATCTCATCACCTAGACTGGACCCTCACTCTCAGAACGCCACCTATTGATCAATTAACTCACTATAGGCATTGCCCCCCTGTAGCATATTTTGAATATGGGAATATTCATACAGTGCTATTTAATCAGGGAACAATGAGGGTATTTTTTTGGCGCTTCGGTGGGCTTTGTGGTAATGCACTGATACTAGGTACAGCACAAATTCCATCCCAATAGTATCTTCCCATTGATATATCGGGATTCGAACCCGGAACCATTGAATTACCAGGCCAGTGGTAAGACCACTTCACCACACTTCCCCTAGAGGAAGAAGGGCACGTGGAGGTTTGGTGTGCATGCAACCGTTTGATTGCCTTGCTTTCCTTTCTACTTTTTCCTTTCTTCTTAGCATCGGGGTTTTGTATAGTCACCATGATATCCTTGCTGGGAGTTGGAGGGACTGCAGGAGTTATGGAGGCGACGCTGGCGTATCTTGGTGGTATGGTGGTTATATCTTTCTTTCTCGGGGGTGTGGTAGTGTGCCCGGGAAAACTGCCTAGGCGGTAGTGGCGGCGGGGTGCTTGTTTTCTCCATTATATTATTATACTGTATATATACAGTATATATATATATATATTTACAGGAGGCTAGGAATCTTCCTCCCTTTGTAAAATTCTCCAACTCAAAGAAACAGAGAAATGGTTGAGGGAACGCGAAAGTGGTCCCGGACCTTGAGAATTGAAACTTTAAAGGTTTCTGCTCGGGCTATGTCTCGAGTCGGCTACCCTCAGCAATGGGGTATATGCCCTGAGTATATACATACATACATACATACATTCATACATTTATATATATATACAGGTATATATATATATACCCGGTATAGATATATATATCTTCAATAGCATACATTCTTTGGTGGCCATCTGAAGTTGTCTAGTTAACCCACTCTCTCTATCTGGGAGTTTTCTCTTCAAATTGTTATCTATTTAACCCTTCCAGCCCGGGTGTCCTTTTATAAGGACACCGTGGCAGATGGGCCGGTACCCGGGCGTCCTTATAAAAGGCAGTAAGTTTGAAAGCCTATTCAGCTTGGTCTGAACGCCGAGCGTCCGACGCATGTAAACAAAGCCGGTCATTGCATCACCGCACCTCCGAAAACAAGAAAGAGACGTCGGATCAATGTTGTTGTTGTATGATATGACGAAATTAGTGTCTGAAAAGCTCCAATATTGTCAACATCGCGGCAAAATTCGCTCCACGGAAATCGTCATCACAACTGAACCAGTTGACTTAGAGAGCTCTACTCAACGCCAGTCTACAGATTGGAAACCGCACTACGTTTAGGGATACGTGGGAAATTTCTAGCAGTTAAAATAACAAAGATATGGTAGCCTAGGCCTAGACGTTTTTCGGCCAGATCGCCTGAATACGACTTCCGTCCTTTTGTAAGGCAGCCCGGGTAGGAAGGGTTAAGCTGCATTGTTGTAAAATCTCCACCCTTTCTCACACACACACCCTCTCTTTCTCTCTGTCTTTCACACACACACACACACACACACACACACACACACACACACACACACACACACACATTTTCTCTCTCAAGTACCGTCCTTCCTCTTTCAATATTTGTCTCTTGCATTGATGCTCGCACATTATGTATGACACCCAAAGAGAATGTTGCACGACAAAATTACTTAAGGGTGGATGGTTGCCTTTTCTGGACCCCCTTCTCCCTCCTGTTTAGCCCCATTAATTTTGAAATTTTAAGACGTCCCCCCCCCCCATTAGTTTGGCGATTTTAGAATATTTCACCGAATTTTGTTGTCCATGTGAGGAACTTTCATGCCATGTACGTGTCAATGTTTTCCTGGCGAGCGATATTGATGGAGGTCTAGGGAGGAAACTAAACAATATATGAATAAATAAATATATAGACCAAAAAGTAAGCACTGCCCCCTTAACATTACTAAGCAGGAAAGGAAACCTGATACAACTACAAATGTCTTCACCTACAGCATACTAAATATATTATGGGGTGACCGGTCAACTCAACCAGTAGACCATTTCAACCAGTAGCTCTCAACCAGCACCAAATTAACCAATACGGTTTGGTTAGGTTAGGTTAGGTTAGGTTAGGTTAGGTTAATACTATATTTTGGCACTGGTTTGGTTGGTCTGGGTTAATTTGGCACTGGTTGAGAGCTACTGGTTGAAATGGTCTACTGGTTGAGATGACATGGAACCATATTATGGTACTGTTTCTCTAATAAAGGTAGGGGAAGCAATTCTGTCAATAAGTTTAAGAGAGAGAGAGAGAGAGAGAAAGAGTGAGTGAGTGAGTGAGTGAGTGAGTGAGTGAGTGAGTGAGAGAGAGAGAGAGAGAGAGAGAGAGAGAGAGAGAGAGAGAGAGAGAGAGAGAGAGAGAGAGAGAGAGCGCAAGCGAGAAAGAGATAGATAGATAGATAGATAAAGAGAGAGAGAGAGAGAGAGAGAGAGAGAGAGAGAGAGAGAGAGAGAGAGATACTACCACGGTATAAAGATCTGACAGCAATTACAACCGTTCATAGTTGAGCATAACGATAATAGTAATTACAATACAATATGCATGCGATTACTTTTCTATTTCTAACTTTGATATAAAGTTTGTCATATGATATTCAAAATCAACAAGACTATTACATTCTAACTTTCATTATACGAATAATTACCGGAGGGAGTGCCGGGTGAGTAGAGAGCCTTCTGCTTTTCTGTCCTTCGTTTACATTCTTTTAGTAAAGGTCTATGTTATCTCTACTATAATAAAGTCCTAACCACCTCATTTAGATCGAAATGTTTGTGTGACCAGTCTATCTATGCAAATATTTGGTCCTATCTCTGTAACGTATTGACCATTGTAAGAACATTGTCTTCACCCCCCCCCCCTCCCCCCCCACCCCGCTGCCCTCCCGAACCCCACCCCCTTTCTCTTGATATATAGGTCAGTATATATCAACTATATCTTCATCATCATAAACTCTCCTACTCTCTTAATCCTGTTTACTTCTCCACTCAGACTCTCTCTCCCATATATATATATACTGTATACTGTATATCCATGTGTGTGTGTGTGTGTGTGTGTTTTACTACCATGTGTGTTTACAGTTGACCACATGAATTCATACTAATTCTGCTAAGTAATTAGAAGAATGAACTAATACACAGAAAACTAAAGTCGCAATTGAATCATACTATTTTACTCCCAGCTAACTTAAATTAGTAGGAGATCGAGTAAGTGGTATGGGATATCCCCCCCCCCCCCTCAATCCCCTAACCCTTCCACGGACTCCCCTCTTCTCACTGATTGAATCCTGGTCCCTCTTTAATTTGGTCATTCTGCCTCTCTCTCTCTCTCTCTCTCTCTCTCTCTCTCTCTCTCTCTCCAGAAAAAAAATATATATATTTGCAACCTAATCATGTCAATATAAATTAAGAATGTTTATGTGCCTGTATCGACATAGTTGAGACTCGACTATATGTGAGTGTTCACTTCCCCTCGACTATATGTGAGTGTTCACTTCCCCTCGGCTATATGTGAGTGTTCACTTCCCCTCGACTATATGTGAGTGTTCACTTCCCCTCGACTATATGTGAGTGTTCACTTCCCCTCGACTATATGTGAGTGTTTACTTCCCCTCGACTATATGTGAGTGTTCACTTCCCCTCGACTATATGTGAGTGTTCACTTCCCCTCGACTATATGTGAGTGTTTACTTCCCCTCGACTATATGTGAGTGTTCACTTCCCCTCGACTATATGTGAGTGTTCACTTCCCCTCGACTATATGTGAGTGTTCACTTCCCCTCGACTATATGTACAAAGGAAGGAGTACAAAGGAAATCAAGCAACAACAGGTCTAGTGACCCTTCTAGGTTGCTTGTCCTCCAAAACACTGAGGATCAAGTGTCCAAACAGTGGTTTAGAGTGGGTAAGGGAACATTGGAAAGGGAACTACTGCCCTGCCACTAACGTGGCAGGACTAGGAAGTTAGTAGGGGACATAGGGGTTAGTAACTGATGGGAGGATAAAGTTATTCATTTACAAACGCAGTCAGTCGTGGGTTTGATGCGAGATATTTGTCTAGGCGGAATTTAAATGAATCAACGGTGCTGCAGTCTATAACGTCTCGGGGAAGCCCATTCCACAAGTTGACAACCCGATTGAAGAAGAAATTCTTAGATTCGTGCGAGTTAAAAGATTTACCAATAATTTTGCAACCGTTTCCCCGCGTGTAATTAGATTGGTCGATAGTGAAGTACTTACTACAGTTCATATTGTCGATGCCTTTGATGATTTTGAACACTTGAATTAAGTCGCCTCTTAATCTGCGCTGGGTTAAAGGAAATAGATTTAATTCTCTAAGACGCTCTTCGTATGGTTTGTTCTTTAGGCTAGGTATCATTTTGGTAACTCTACGTTGAACTCGTTCTAGCTTGTTTATATCTTTTTGGTAATAAGGGCACCAGGATTGAACGCAGTATTCCAGAAGAGGGCGGACTAAGGAATTGTAAAGGGTTAGGATAACTTCTTTGGATTTATGCTCAAATGACCTGCCTATAAAGCCAATTATTTTGTTTGCCTTCTTAACAACTTCTGAACATTGTTGACTCGGTTTTAGGTTACTCGATATTGTTACTCCCAGATCAGTTTCTCTGTTTACATTCTTAAGCTGAGTGCCATTCATCGAATAGTTTGCTTTCTCATTTAGGTATCCGACATGTAGTACTTTACATTTATCCGCATTGAAACTCATTTGCCAAATTTGGGCCCAACATGACAATTTATCTAGATTGTGTTGCATATCGTCAATTTGTTCTTTTGAGAGTACGCTATTTGCAATTTTTGTATCGTCAGCAAATTTTGAGATTGTGCAGGTGAGACCCTCATCTATGTCGTTGATGTAAATTAGAAAGAGAATTGGTCCTAGTACCGATCCCTGGGGTACCCCGCTACTTACATTGGTCCATTTAGATGCCTTACCGTTTATGACTACCCTTTGCTTTCTGTTGCTGAGCCAATTTTCTATCCATTTCAACACACCGTCTTGTATTCCATGCGCTTTTTAGTTTTAGCAGTAAACGTTTGTGGGGAACTTTGTCAAAGGCCTTTTGAAAATCAAGGTATATAATATCTACAGCTTTACTCTCATCGTAGAGGTTGAGGATATCGTGGAAGAAGTCTAAGAGGTTTGTTAAACAGGAACGTTTTTTACGAAAACCGTGTTGAGTATCTTTAAGTATGTTATTTTCCTCTAAGTGATTTACGAGTCTGTCTCGTATGACCGTTTCTAGCATTTTACATACAACTGAGGTTAAGCTAATTGGACGATAGTTACTGGGTAGGGATTTGCTGCCTTTTTTGAATATCGGTGTTACGTTGGCTAGCTTCCACTGATCAGGCATAGTTCCAGACTGCAAGGATTTATTGAATAGTAATGTCAGTGGTTTGGAGAGCTCATTCTTAGCTTCCTTTAGAACTCTAGGCGAGATTGTATCAGGTCCTGGCGTTTTATTTACCTTGAGTTTATCTAAACAATTCAATACTTCTCTCTCTGTAACGGTGATATTGCTTAGAACATCTGAATTATCAATCTGAATCGGCGATGGTGTAGGGATATCACTGAGGTCTTCTGTTGTAAAAACTGATGCAAAGAAGGTATTGAGGGCATTACTCATTTGTACTTCGTCTTTGGTGTATTCTCCTTTTTCATCGACTAATGGTCCAACAGTTGAAGTAACAACTTTTTTCTTTCTGATATAACTATAGAATTCTTTCGGGTTTGTTTTACTTTGATTCGCAATATGTAACTCTAAGGAACTCTAAGGATGTGAGTGTTCACTTCCCCTCGACTATATGTGAGTGTTCACTTCCCCTCGACTTTCAATGGGCAAAATGTATCTATTGATATTATTTATTTATGGATGCAATATGACCAATATGATTGAATATATTTTGTTTTGTTCACGTAGAATAAAATAAGTCTGTACCATATTACTATAGCATGATACAAAATAAGAGGATATAGATTAATACTACTGTTTATATATACAAAGTATATAATTATACTGTGTGTATATATATAGGTATTACCCTGAAGATGTCTTGATAGAATAGACGAAAGTTTGGTGTTCCATTGTTTCAATTTTCCTAGCGAGTTATACTACATAATTTGATCACACGTATTTGTGATTTAATCTCCATATATATATATATATATATATATATATATATATATATATATATATATATATATATATATATACAGTATGTAGATAGAGATAGAGAGAGAGAGAGAGAGAGAGAGAGAGAGAGAGAGAGAGAGTGAGAGTCAGTGAGAGTGAGAGTGAGTGAGTTCGGCCAACCTCCGCTATATTGGTGCTCCTGGCTTCATTGGCAAAAACCAAGAGTGAGAGGAGAGGGGTGGAAATAAGTTACCTGAGAAGTGCGTGTGGAGTTACATGGAGGGATAGACAGACAAATGAGGATGTACGAGAGCGATGTTGTGTGGATGTAAATGTGCTGGAAAGTGTGAAAAGGATCACCTTGAGATGGTTCGGCCATGTGAAATGTATGGAAGGCAAGAGAATGAATAAGAGAGTGTACGAGAGCGAGGTGGAAGGACAGAGAGGGAGATGTAGACCGAGAGAGAGGTGGAAGGATGGAGTTAAGAAGTATATGTGTGAAAGCGGTGTTGGATGGGAGGTGGGGCGTCAACTGACTGGGGACAGAGGTGCATGGGGGCGTTTCGTTCGTGGTTACCCCTTTGGGGATTACGGCGTCCGGCAATATATATATATATATATATATATATATATATATATATATATATATATATATACTGTATATATATATATATTATATAGATATAGATAGATAGATAGATAGATAATAAACATTCGGCTATACTGATACCGGATTCATAGATTTGTCTTTCAAAACTACATGGTAGAAAAAGCAATATCACCCCGTTGTTCTGTTAATTCTATCTATCTATCTATCTATTGCCTGACGCCGTGATCCCCGAAGGGGTGGCCACGAACGAACCGCTCCCATGCACCTCTGTCCCGTCAGTCGACGCCCCTCCCCCCATCCAGCACCGCCTTCGTTCATGTACTTCCTCACTCCATCCTTCCACCTCTCATTCGGTCTACCTCTCCCTCTGTCCCTCCACCTCGCTCTCGTACACCCTCTTAGTCATTCTCTCGCTTTCCATACGTTCCATATGGCCGAACCATCTCAAGTTGTTCCTTTTCACACTTTTCAGCACATCTACCTCCACACCACACCTCCTTCTTACTTCCTCATTAGTCTGTCTATCCCTCCATGTAACTCCGCACGCACTTCTTAAGTAATTCATTTCCACTGCTCTCACTCTTGGTCTGAGTTTCTCAACCAACGTCCATGCTTCGCTTCCGTAAGTCAGTGTCGGGATTACCACACTGTCATGCAAGGACTTCTTCACTTCCATATTGACCACCCTATTTCTTGTTACTGCTTTTAGCGTTCCTACAACCCTCTTCCCCTGTTGTACCCTCTCCCGCACTTCTTCATCCATAGTCCCATCTTTACTCAACACGCTGCCCAGATACTTAAAAGAGTTGACGATCTCCATAGCCTGACCGTTCAGCTTCACCTCACACTCTGTGACTTCACCCCTTTCGAAGACCATAACCTTGCTCTTCCCCGCATTTACCTTCTAATTCCGTTTTTCGCACACTGTTCCAAACTCATTTACCAGACCCTGCAACTCACATTCATTATCACTCATCAGAACTGTATCATCCGCAAACAGCAGTATAGGTAGCTTCCACTCAATTCCCTCCCTTTTCGCTTTTCTGTTAATTACGGCACCTAAATGTCGTCCAAAGAAAAAGCTGATCTTTCTCTGATACCACAGGTTCTCTAGTATGCCTGAACGTGGTCCTAGCCATTGTGGTATAGCTGTGTGTGTGTGTGTGTTGTATGTGGGTCACGTCCTGGCGGTTTCCGACAAACTGGAATCCCGGCAGTCCCCTGCAGTATTGAGCAGGAGCTGGTCGTCTTGGGCCACCCCCTTGCCATCAGCAACCCCTGTTCAGTACCAAGATAGTGAAGTTGGAACTGCGCACCTCCCTCGGCACTCTAAACTCTTCTATGCGCAGGTTTTCTCTTCCTGCTTTGCAGGAAGGGAACGTCATCATCGGACTACGATGGACTACCATAAGCAAGCAAGTTGTAGCTGTGTGTGTGTGTGTTTGTTGTAGCTCTGTGTGTGTGTGTGTGTGATGTAGTTATGTGTGTGTGTTATAGCTGTGTGTATGTGGCGGAGTTTGCATTCTAAGTTCACTGCTCAATAGGTGGCGTTCTGAGAGTGAGGGTCTGAGTCTGGAGGGTGAGACGGTGAAGCACTTGAACGAAGCAACCAGCCGCTTCAGAGATGGAGCTGCTTCGAGCCATGAATGGATGCTTCACATGTCTCACTCCCCAGACTGGAATAAGACCTCACGGGCTTCACCGTATTGAGCGGTGGAATGTACAGGCTCTCAGCCTATGCCTGAGAGGGAGTAGTTGGAATATAGAAAAAAAAAAAAAAAAAAAAAACGCACACATTGACAGAACATGTACAAGGTCCCAAGGCTTTAGTACCCTAGTGAAGGATGGTGGCAGCAACAGCGATATATAGCGGGTTTGGCAGAGGTCACACAAGTGGAGGACGGCCAGAATGTATATATAATTTACATGTAGTACACAAATAAATTCATGCCTGCAGATTTCTGGTGTATTATATATATACAGTATATATATATATATATATATATATATATATATCATAGGATATATATATATATATATACAGTATATATACATAGCTACAACTACAAACATCCTTCATGAAACCTTCAATATATCTAGAGAATGGCGAGTGGAGTCTTGTCTGAAGTACAGTTTACCGCACATATTCGGTTCCTCAACATCCAAGTAAATTTGTAATTTTAGAAGCGCCGCACCCCCCTCCACAATCCCCCTCGGAACCAAACTTTTGAGGTCGCCTGTACATCCTGTTGATGAGAGCTATAAAGAGAATAGAGAGCAAGGTAATTAGTCTCCAGTTAGGCGGAACATGGGTAAGAGGTCAGGTCAGCAGTGTGTCACCTCCTCCCTCTTGACCCTTCCCCTGACCCTGACCTTTAATCTCCCTCTTGACCCCTCCCCTGACCTTGAAAACTGACCTTTAACCTCTCCTTAGACCTTGATCTCTTACCATTGACCCCTCCCTGACCTTGACGACTAATCTTTAACCTTTCCTCTGACCTTGAACTCTTACCCTTGACCTCTCCCCTGACCTTGAACTCTTATCCTTGACCTCTCCTCTGACCTTAGCCCCTTACCTTTAACCCTCTTCCTGGCAATGACCTCTCCCCCCTAACCCTTAGCGCTGGACTCCCCTGACCCCAATTCCTTGACAATTAGACGCGCCACGCACAAGCTTCTTGTGGTGACCACCATCGGAAAATTGTCGCAGCATTGTCGCAGGACCCTAGGGCAAGTGGTAATTTGCTTGGTAACTCAACAATATAATAAGCTTCGTTTAAAAGACACTCCATTCACAAATGGTATTTTTTTGGTAGTAATATATCTATTTGTGCACACACAATTAATATATGTATCAACTATAACCCTATAATCATTACACATAGCGAAAAAAAATATCTATATAAGAATCCACAAATTGCTTGCAAAGTATGAATGTTAACTTGCTAAGCACCAAATCCTTATAGAAGTAGTATATATAATAAACACATGTTATAGTAGAATTGTTTACAGTGGATTAAGCTACTGTCAGTAAGTTAAACTATCGTTAAAACTCACTAAACGTATGGACGCGTATTTATATGAGGATATGGCAGGAGGGAGGCCATGGAGGCTTTCCTTGGCCCCGCCCCTCAAATGTACAACTATTATATTAGATTAGATTAGATTAACCTAACCTAACCTAACCTAACCTAACCCTAAAATATAACCAAAATAACCAAAATAGAAAATATAACAAAATAAAAAATTAAAATACACTAAATTCGAGTGGGATCGAACACTGGTTTTCCGAGTGGAAAGCGGGAGCTATACCGATTGACCTATGGGGCGAAGGGGCCTAAGATTCTCACGCATGCCGTCTTATTTTATGGACTATTATAATATTCTACTCTACGTGAGGTTTAAGCGCTATATAATGTCAAACACTTCTAAGAAACTTACATTGGATGAATTATTTACTTCATAAACCTCTGAATAGAGGAACTGAAGCGATAATATATTTTGTACAAAAGTTTGAGACATTCAGAGAAATCTAGTTTTATATTTACAAAGAGCGAATATGCTACAAATTAAACACACGAAAACTTCTTCAAAAATCATACTAATGGCTGCTAATAGTATATAACGCATAATCTTGGTATTTTTCTTTTTGACCTAAAAAATATTGTGGTTCGTCCCCAAAGCGACCATTCTCCATCTGGTGGTCACCCCAAGAAGCTTGTCCGTGGCGCGTCTAATTGACCTCCCCTCCTGAACCTTGAACATTGAATCTTAACAACAGACGCATGTCCTCTAGCCCTTGACCACTGATCCATAACCCAATAACTCATCTGTCCTTTTAACTTTGACCATTAGCCATTGACCTTCATTTGACCAGCAGGAATAGATATCTTATGAATGACTGAACACCCTGTTGAAGAGAACTATCAGGGGAAGATGGAGTATAAATGGACTCGAGTTAGGTAGAGCGTGAATAACAGGTCATGACAGCAGTAATACTTGCCCTAAACTTGATCTTTGACCTTAACGTGGCTCTTGACCTCTCCCCTGACCCCTTTCTTATCCCTAAATTTGACATCTATCCCTTGTCTTTAGCTTCGGATCCTTTACCTGGGACCCCTGCAATGTATCTCCCTGCCCTCTCACATCTGAATAACCTTGACCCTTAATCCTCGACCTCTGACCCTTGAACTTTGACCTTCAGATCTTAATGCCTCCTTCCTGAGCTAAGAACCTTGACTCTTGACCCTTTCCCTGATTTTGACCGCTGAGCATTGGACCTATCCTTTGAGCCTTAGTCCCTGATCCTAAGCTCAACCCCTGGCCTTTGACCCATCCTGTCTCTTGACCCTTATTATTACACCTTTACAATGCAGGTGCTTGATTACGTTTCACCTATTCTCTCATCTATGGCTAACACATTATTTTTTCTCTAGCATCCCTATAACGCTCTTCATATCTCTGGTATTTTCGCGAATAGAGTACTGTAGCGTTCTAACCTCTCCGTACAAAACGGTGGAGAGTAATGGATTCGGGAATGTTCATTGACATTTCACAGCCCATGTCGAGTCACAGCAAAGTAAATCGTGGGTTAGGCATAAGCTTCCCATAAACATTTCGTGGTAAATGAAGATAGAGGAACGAGAGGGAGATAGGATAGATACAGGAAGGAAATTAATGAAGAGAGAGGAACGAGAGGGAGATAGGATAGATACAGGAAGGAAATTAATGAAGAGAGAGGAACGAGAGGGAGATAGGATAGATACAGGAAGGAAATTAATGAAGAGAGAGGAACGAGAGAGAGATAGGACAGATAAAGGAAGGAAATAAATGAAGAGAGAGGGAGATAGGACAGATAAAGGAAGGACATTAAGGAAAAGAGAGGAGTGAGAGGGAGATATGATAGATAAAGGAAGGACATTAAGGAAAAGAGAGGAGTGAGAGGGAGATATGATAGATAAAGGAAGGACATTAAGGAAAAGAGAGGAGTGAGAGGGAGATATGATAGATAAAGGAAGACAATAAATGAAGAGAGAGGAGTGAGAGGGAGATACGATAGATAAAGGAAGACAATAAATGAAGAGAGAGGAGTGAGAGGGAGATACGATAGATAAAGGAAGACAATAAATGAAGAGAGAGGAGTGAGAGGGAGATACGATAGATAAAGGAAGGAAATAAATGAAGAGAGAGGAACAGGAGAGAGATAGGACAGCTAAAAGGAAATAAATTATAAGAGTGGAACGAAAGGAAGAAAGAACAGATAAAGGAAGGAATTATATTAAACAAGAGCAACGAGAGGGAGATAGGACAGATAAAGGAAGGAAATAGTAGAGGTCAGAAGTGGAAGGTGCTGTAGGTGGATGGGGGAGAATATGACCTCTGGATCCCTGGGGACAAGGGGGAGATGAGGGGTGGGAGGAGGAGGAAGAAGAGGGTAAAGGAAGAGGAGATAAATTAAAATAATAATAATAACAACAACAACAATGACAATAATTTAGGGGGGTCTTGGGAGGAAACTAAAGAAAGTAATAACAAAATAATCAAATTACCAAATATATACCAATCTACCCTTAAAGAACAATATACCACCGTCCTGGTGGTGTAATGGTTAGTGTTTAAAAATCTGTGTGTGATAACCCAGGTTCGAATCCCGGTGGATCACATATAGGCCTATGCTTTCATTAATTTCGTTGGAGGTGATTGGTGTTGTGGTGAAATTAATAAAAATACAGAATACACGGAGCATGGGGTTGGCTTCACTGGCTCCCCCTATAGTGCTCCCTCCTGGCTCCCCTTATAGTGCTACCTCCCTTCAATGTACAGGCGCGTGAAGTAATGCTGTCCATCAATATTCTAAAGTATCTCGGACTGAAGTGAATCTCCTTACTCTTTCCTTACCTGATTATATAGGGAGATTACAGAAAGATTATAGAAGGAAGGGACTGGAATTCTCGAAAAGGGGCTCCAGTGTTGAAAATATTCGTGACTTACAGTGTGCTGGCTCAATAGTCCAATAGGGTTGATAGCCTCTGAAGTCCTATTTAAACTAACTAACTAATTATAGAAGGGCAGAGCCAAGAGAAGAGAAACAGAGAATAGAAAGTGATACCAATAAAGGAGTAGAATAAGAACAGACCACTACCAAGGATACGTTTAGTAAACAGTAATATGTCCTGGTCACTGAATATTAAAGTCAACACAGTAGATCAGAAGGTATGGTAGGTCATTATGGACTAAATAGATGGACAACATAGAAAAGGAGAGAGAGAGGTGGGGAGGGTGGGGGTTACAAGGAATAGTTAGTATCTCAAAGACAAGGCGGTTCATTCCAGGGAGATACTCGAAGTGGAAAGAGATTATGCAGTGCACCACACTCGAAGAGAGAGAGAGAGAGAGTGTATGTGTGTTAGAGTTAGAGAGAGAGAGAGAGAGAGAGATAGTATGAGAGAGAGAGAGAGAGAGAGAGAGAGAGAGAGAGAGAGAGAAATCGAGCAGAGAGATCCGAGGTGACAACTGGGAATCACCTGAACAAGACATGGGTGTGGAGGGTACAGTCATCCTCAATAGTTCCCTCCCACCTCCCCAACATCACCTTTATTTTCCTCTTTACATACAACAAGCATTAATATACTCCTGAACCAAATTGAAGAAAGTTAATGTAAAGGCCTTCTCCCTCATGTTTAGCCCTATTCGTTTTGATACTTTAAGACGTTTGCCCCATTATTTTGGCGATATTAAAACCTTTCTCACCATTTCTTTGCCAGTATTAAGACCTTTCGTGCCATTTAAGTGTCATTTTGTTTCCTGGCGAGCAAGAGCGAGCCTACAATATAGGAGGAATCAGCCTTTGGCCGGGACATTTTTCTGCCAATAAATGTACAGATTATTCCAGAAGGAGATTTGTTTATCTTTATTTAAGATTGATAGAAGTCTAGGAAGCAACCCTCCCCCTAAGTGATTGTTCTTATGTACTCATTCTCTCTCTCTCTCTCTCTCTCTCTCTCTCTCTCTCTCTCTCTATATATATATATATATATATATATATATATATATATATATATAACCAAAGTTAGAATCGTAGAGGAAGGACCCGACTTTTGAAGGTGCCTGTACATGGAGGGGGAACAAGACGAAAGAGGAGAGGAGAGACAGACGGATGGGAGGAGGAGGATGAATAATGGCAGATATAATTATGGAAAAGGGAGGATAAATAATGGAGAGATGGATAATATGCAACCTAGGAACGAAAATATATGGATAAATGAAGATAAATAATTGGAGAGATGGATAATATACAACTTATGAACGAAAATATATGGATACATGAGTATAAATAATGGAGACATGGAAAATATACAACCTCTGAACGAAAAGAACGAACATGTATGGAACAAAGCCTGTAACGTAAATGAAAAAGATATTTGAGGAGATTGTGGCAATTTACAAACTAAAATGAGTACAAAGGTCTACAAAGTAATTAGATAATGCATTTGTCATGGTGATTATTATGATGATTTCCTATGTGTTTTTTGTGTTTTTTTAGTTTAAGGGGACAGTGGATATTTGTTTGGGTATACTGTACTGTATACTGTATATCGTATGTATTCATTTAGTTTTTAGTTTTCTCGCTAGACCTTCATCAAGTTTAAAAATAGCTCTCTAGACCCCCTTCAAGATAGATTTGTAAATTTTTCGATGGAACTTGCCAGGAAAAAATCGACACCTAAATGACACGAAAAATCTAAATCTTGACAAAGAAATGGGCCGAAAGGTCTTAAAATCGCCAAACTAATGGGCCGAACGTCATAAAATCTAAAAAAACAAATGGGGCTAAGCCACCAAGATCTTGAGGCTTCATATGCCAAACAAAAAGCCTACATTTGCAAGGTTGAGCTTTCTATCCTATCCCCCCCCCCACCAAAAAAAAAAGTAACAATCTTCCTCCATCTGGTGCTCTAACTCAGGGTGTCAAACGAAAGCCGAGTCCATTATTTTTACTTTTTATTATTGTATACGTACAGTTAAAACAATGGTTTATAGTTCAAATTATGGCTTTGGAAGTGATAAAATGGCTAAAACAATGCTCTATAATGTTAATATTCTTGTGTGTGTGTGTGTGTGTGTGTGTGTGTGTGTGTGTACGCACGCGCGTGCGTAAATAATTTGAAGATCAATAAATTTAGACGATATATTTTATCTTACGCTAAAAGACTCCTTGTAATTCCTTATAACTCTCTCCCTCTCACTCACTCTCATTCTCACACACGCACACTCTCTCTCTCTCTCTTCCTCTTGTTGCCCAGGATATATTACACGGTCATATTTCATCATTTTTGTTATATACTGTATATTATCAGCTCGTTTGTCACCATTAACAATTTTGCACATATTGTCATTTTATTCTATATCTTTGTTCGCTATGTTGATCTTTCAGTTTTATTTGACGTTTTCTTATTGGTATTAAGTTTAGGGGGAACTTACACATTATCATTATAAAAAATAATGATATCACGATTGAATTTAACTAAGACTCCAAAAAAGCAACGTACCAAAAAGAAAACGGTAAATAAAAACGAAGAGATCAGCAACGCGAACAAAGAAGTGCATGCAGCAAAAAATGAGTACATATGCAAAAATATTAATGGAGTCAAACGATTTCATGTACAACAATAATGATGATATATGATTGTGCAAATAATTATATCGTGGCCAACGAGAGAGAGAGAGAGAGAGAGAGAGAGAGAGAGAGAGAGAGAGAGAGAGAGAGAGAGAGAGAGAGAGAGAGAGAGAGAGAGAGAGAGAGAGAGAACACGTACCCATCATCGAGTGAGAGAGAGTGCCAAAGAGATGAATCAAGCGATAGGGGAAGAAAGGGAATGAGACCGGCAGATCCTGAAGATATACCAGACAATGAACAGAGAGAGAGAGAGAGAGAGAGAGAGAGAGAGAGGCGCTGGAGATGTACTTTATGGAAGAGCAGAACACACAAGGCAAGTTAGGAGGGCGACGGGCGATAAGGAAAATGGAACGGGAGGTAAGAGAAGATAACATTAAACATATATAGAAAATGGAAGAAAGGAAGACATATATTACTGTTATGCCAGTTTTTTTTATTGGGGTTTAATTGGACAATGGTAGGTTCTTACTTTACTGGAGAAACTAAAGCCAAACTACACATGCACAAAAGTCGTAAAGGATAAATATAATACTGAATGCACACATGAGATTTCTTTTTAATGATCACTTACTACAAAACACAATAATACACCTTACACTGATACATGAAATAATCACAATATATATATGCCTAGCATGGGCGAGGATCCACGACAGACATATAGAATTCACTTAGCACTCCTATGTTAACACTTGCTTAGATTTCGGAGACACACTTAATTAACACTTGTGGTTGAAGTAATATAGCTCCCTCAACACTCCTATTCTAACACTGAGTAGATTTGGAGATAATGGCACTGGTGGTTGAAGTGTTGATAGCTGAGTCCTTTCTCTCGATCCTGTCGAGCCGCTTAGGTGGTCCTGCCGCGTGGTAAATGAGGTAGGGATACAGATGGACTAGTTGTTTTGGGGCCTTTAATAGTAGTTCCTTATGTCATGACACAGGGCGCGTACTACCGGATGAACGCGAGCATGAACTTAGACATGTCTTAAGCTATGGCTGCTCGACTATCCTGACCGTTATACTAGTCGTTGGTGAGGTTCTGTTTCGGCACTCTTGGTGTAGGGTCTTTAATACCGAGTCGCTCGTGTCATGACAGAGTAACTAGGTATCGGGCTAACGTGGGGAAGAAGTAAGATCATGATCGTACTAACTTTCCCAATCTGCCTCTGACCTTTATAAGAGTGTTCAAAGAACCCAGGGGTCGGTTGTTAAGCCTTTCTACAACATATGTCCTTGACCATGGTTCTGGCCATATGCAGTATGGACTTTTTATGCAGAGTGCCGTTAGTTAGACGGTGTCTCACAAAGCCCGACACCGGGCGGCCGGAGTAGGGGGTTGAGGTAGGCCCCTTAGAAATTCCCGCCATGATAGTGGGAAACCTACACGGAAGAGCGGTGCATCTGGAGGAGGGAGATTTGGGTATGCTGCCCCTCGCTCATTTGATTATATTTTGCTTTCCTCTCTTGTTTTCCGGAAGTGTTGATGGTTACTCTTATTGTTTTCCTGGGGTGGGTGCCAAAGCGTGGTTTATGGTGGCAATTCTGGCCTCTCGAGTGTTGAGGTGGGGCAGGGCTAGGTGTGGTTTTGGGTGGCCATGTTGTTGCCCTCCTTCCTTCGTCTTCTTATTTGTTCGTGGTTGAGGTTGCTGTTTGGCGTTGAATTGTTGAGGCGAGTTCTTCTTTTCCTTTTTTTGTTTCCCCTTTTCTTTCTTCTTTTCTTCTGTGGTCGCCTTGGTTGGTGTGGTCTGTTCTCATCTTTGCTGTTTCGTGTTTCTTTTCGCCTTGCTGGTATTCCTGTTCTTCTTAGTTCCCCTGAACATGTAAATACACGAAAGCGTGTTTCTTTCTTTCCCGGTGGACTTCTACAACATATCTGCTTCAAGTGCTTCTGTACTTGTCTTGCACACACATACACACACACACACGCTCATATATATATATATATATATATATATATATATATATATATATATATATATATATATATATATATATATATACCGGTAATAATAATTAACTAGTCATCACTCACTTATAATCTGTTTTAAAGATATATTTTACATCACTAAGACAACGCCCCCGCTCTCTCTCTCTCTCACACACAAACACACACACACACACCAAGCAACTTCACTAATCAAACAGCGAGTCTACATCCAATTAAAATCCTTGATAGTGAGTAAGAAAATTTTACCTCTTGCAGCTTTTAGTTTCCCTTTTATTTTTTTCCCGCGAGTTTTCTCGGAGCTCTTGTCAGAATATCGAGTTTCGCACTAGATAAATAGTCACGCTCGGTAAAAAAAAAAAAAAAAAAAAAAAAATCTGTTTAGTATTTAATCCTACTTTTCCGAGTTGTGCATGTATTTTACCTAAATGTTGTGTGTGTGTATGTGTTAAATAGTGTTTCCTTAAGGGGGGGTAGTGCTAGTTTTTCTGGACCCCTTTCTCCCTCGTGTTTAGCCCCATTAGTTTTGAGACCAAACTAATGGGCCGAACGCCCATTAGTTTGGCGATTTTAATACCTTTCATCCCATTTCGTTGTTAATTTTAAGACCATTCATGCCATTTAGGTGTCGATTTTTTCCTGGTGAGCGAAAGCGAGCCTGTAATTCTAAGACGAACCGGCCTTCGGCCGGGAAATTTTTCTACCGAAAAATGTACAAATTTATCAGTCAGCCAAGGCTGACTGAGCTCTCACGCACTCTGACCAATAAGCGGCCGCCTTCTCAAACCTGGATTAGGGTACTGTGGTGTTAGGAAGTTCCTGCATGTACAAAATATATAGGTAATCCATGGTCTCTGATTGGTCAATATGCAAAAGAGTATAAGCCAGGTTCAAATTCACGATGATGATGATTTTTATTGTGACTCCTATAGGAAACATCAAATGACTCATTTCCGCAGAACATTGCTAACCGTTACAGGACTATATTTTCTTCATGATAGCTTCATGATTTAGTACATTAGTTCCTTCATTTTAACCTCATCTCTATCAGACATTATTCCAGGTAACAATTATATAGTAGATCAATAAAATAATTTAAAATGCACGGAATATATGATTAATTACTATAGATAATGTAAATGACCACAATTATGTAACTATAGACACTAAATGTTTCACTGACCAATTAAACTATAGCAGCCATGGTTAACTGGGCGGGCTTATGAATATCCAGATTAATCCACCTTTAGCAGACACTAAGACAAAACACACATACACAAACACACACACACACACTCACACAGACACACAGACACACACATAGTACTGGCGAGTATTTAATAGGCAAACATTTTAAATACCGTTGCCTACGCCGATAATGGAGGCTATTAAGTGTTACATTTTGTTCTTGTGGAAAATGAGGTTATATGTTGATAGGAACAAACGATTTGATGCCGTATTGAAGATACCGAACTGATAATAGAAAGGCAAATAAATATTGGTCCAGCAAAACTGTACACATATATTTAGTTGGCAGGAATACTACACACCAACCCTTGCACAACTAGCGGATCAAGTTATTTTGATTGATTGCTGTGTTTATATAGATGCTGAACACACAATGGCATAACACGTAGATATGACCTATAAGAAACACGCTATTCACATGTTTTAGATTAACATAACTACTTACCAAGTTCAGTAATAGCCAGGGAGTGAAGGTAAATACATAATACAAACTTTATATATTGAGGCCATATACTGTATATCTATAGCTTATACTTAACAGATTGTTCATACTTCAAATTCCTACGCCGTAGTTGTATTTAGCCAAAGTACCTCATTAATTATTTAAGGGGAGATTTGCAATTATTAATTTATTTATAATTGTCTTTAGTTTACACTCAAGTCCTGGCCAAAGGCCGGTTCCTCCTTTACTATAGGGTCGCTATCGCTCGCCAGATAAAGAGGTACAACATGTCTTAAAATCGTCAAAGTAATGGAGCGAACGTCTTAAAATCTCAATAACTAATGGGGCTAAACATGAGGGAGAAGGTGTTCCAGAAAAAAACAAACCTCCCCTTAATAGGATATATTGAATACAGTATTATTATATATAGTATTTGGAAATCCTAGTAACAGTTTGGCTTCAACTATGCACATCAGTTTGATTACCCAGCATGACGCAGGTATCGCTTATCAATGTAACCTTGTATACAGTGGACGTGGTAACAGGTTAACCCTTTCACAACCGGGGCTGTCCTTTTAATTTTGTTCTGGCTACTATAAAAATATACTATTAGACGATTTTCTTCAGTTTCAAAAGGGTGTCCTGCAATTAACAGGCTTCGAACTCTTTCACTTAACCTTTTTACTGCCACAGGTCCTTCTTAAAATGCACAAAATCCTCTAAATATAGCTAGAATAGGATTATATAGACGTCGACGGTACAGAAGGGGTTAATAACATTTATTATTTCTCATCAATACCTGATTACCAAAGTTGTGACATTGAATATATCTATCTATCTATCTATTGCCGGACGCCTTACTTCCCTTACGTGGGTGGCCATACACAGAATGCCCCCAAGCGGACTTATTCCCTGTGAGAGGAACAACCCGAGCCAGTTTACTGAAGGACTTACAGGATTGCCACTCATTTTAGGATCCGTCCGACTCCGAGGCCCTCTGTGTATCTTGTTAGCACTATTTTTCTACAGTGGTGTTCGGCTAATCCATCCACTAACCTGCCTTACCATTAGGTAAGCAGTACAGATTTGTATCAGGTTTACTCCCCTAGACAGGTTGCCAACCAAGGCTGACGAGCCCCATCCACCCGGATTTTTATAAGGTTGTCTCCCCTAGATGAGTTGCCGACCAAGGCTAACGAGTCCCATTCACCCATATACTGGTAAACAAAATATTGAAAATCACCATTGTTTCAGCCCTCTGTCGATTCCAGAATTGGCCTTATTTGGACTTGCCAAAGTTTAGGCCCGTTACTTTGGCATATGTAAAGCGTTTCACCGCAATAGTTTGGCGATTATGAGACGTTTCATAGAGGGCAGCCGATTGATAGAGAGCCACACTATGATAATAAACTCTATGGGAATCATTTACTGAGGCTGACCGGACAACTATATTAAAGTATACAAACATATAATAACCGTTCCATGTACAGTCGCGCTAATAAGTCATGTATCGGTACCATGTATGTTTTGATCAATAATTGGTATCAGCAATATATAAGTTTAATTTCTTCATATTGAGTGAAATATACAAACATGTTCCTACACTTATCCACCCTATTCAACATCTGACAGACATTAATACATTCGGCCCCATTTAGCCAACTGTTTTAAGACGTTTATCCCCATTCAGGTGTCGATTTCTTCCTGGCGAGCAATAGCGAGCCAGCATTGTATGAAGAAATCCGGCTTCGCTGGAGTCATTTTTCTATCGAAAAAATTGTACAAATTTAGCTTGCTGTCAAAACAAAAATATATATATGCTGGCTTGCTACCACTCGCCAGGAAAATATTGACACCTGGATGGGGTTAAACGTCTTAAAACAGTAGGCTGAATGGGGCCGAATGGATACAAGCCAAAGAGAGAGGGAAAGAAAGAGAGAAAAAAAAGCGAGGTGGGTTAGTATGATCTGCCTCAGGGTTTGGACAGAGACAAGGCACAGAAGGTGATACAGATGACAGTAGTAGTGACAGTGGTATGATTTAGGTTGTTTTGTGTTTGTGTGGCTGACTGGGCGTTAACCCTTTGAGTACCAGCGACGTGTGTTATCATTTATTCTAGCTTTATTTGGACGATATTGTGCAGCTTAGTAAGGATCTGTGGTAGTTAAAAGGGTTGGTTGAGATAGTTTGAAGCCTTATTATTACTAGAGGTCCTTCCTAAGCTGAATAAAACCGTCTAATAGTTGCCAGAATATGAAGAAAAGGACGTCCCTGGTACTGATTGGGTTAAGGGGGGATGAGCTTATCTATTTGCATATTTATTAACCTTTTTATTAGTTTTTCTAGTTTCTTCCCTAGACACTATTTATGTTAACCAATGGAAAACCAGGGTAATTCATTAATCATTGTTCATGTTGTTTAGTTTGTGTTGTTTCCTCTTGGCACTGGATATAGAAGCCTCACTGTACCCCATCATCTTGGCACTGGATATAGAAGCCTCACTGTACCCCATCATCTTGGCACTGGATATAGAAGCCTCACTGTACCCCATCATCTTGACACTGGATATAGAAGCCTCACTGTACCCCATCATCTTGGCACTGGATATAGAAGCCTCACTGTACCCCATCATCTTGGCACTGGATATAGAAGCCTCACTGTACCCCATCCTCTTGGCACTGGATATAGAAGCCTCACTGTGCCCCATCTTGGCACTGGATATAGAAGCCTCACTGTACCCCATCTTGGCACTGGATATAGAAGCCTCACTGTACCCCATCTTGGCACTGGATATAGAAGCCTCACTGTACCCCATCTTGGCACTGGATATAGAAGCCTCACTGTACCCCATCTTGGCACTGGATATAGAAGCCTCACTGTACCCCATCTTGGCACTGGATATAGAAGCCTCACTGTACCCCATCTTGGCACTGGATATAGAAGCCTCACTGTACCCCATCTTGGCACTGGATATAGAAGCCTCACTGTACCCCATCTTGGCACTGGATATAGAAGCCTCACTGTACCCCATCTTGGCACTGGATATAGAAGCCTCACTGTACCCCATCTTGGCACTGGATATAGAAGCCTCACTGTACCCCATCTTGGCACTGGATATAGAAGCCTCACTGTACCCCATCTTGGCACTGGATAGAAGCCTCACTGTACCCCATCTTGGCACTGGATATAGAAGCCTCACTGTACCCCATCTTGGCACTGGATATAGAAGCCTCACTGTACCCCATCTTGGCACTGGATATAGAAGCCTCACTGTACCCCATCTTGGCACTGGATATAGAACCTCACTGTACCCCATCTTGGCACTGGATATAGAAGCCTCACTGTACCCCATCTTGGCACTGGATATAGAAGCCTCACTGTACCCCATCTTGGCACTGGATATAGAAGCCTCACTGTACCCCATCTTGGCACTGGATATAGAAGCCTCACTGTACCCCATCTTGGCACTGGATATAGAAGCCTCACTGTACCCCATCTTGGCACTGGATATAGAAGCCTCACTGTACCCCATCTTGGCACTGGATAGAGAAGCCTCACTGTACCCCATCTTGGCACTGGATATAGAAGCCTCACTGTGCCCCATCTTGGCACTGGATATAGAAGCCTCACTGTACCCCATCTTGGCACTGGATATAGAAGCCTCACTGTACCCCATCTTGGCACTGGATATAGAAGCCTCACTGTACCCCATCTTGGCACTGGATATAGAAGCCTCACTGTACCCCATCTTGGCACTGGATATAGAAGCCTCACTGTACCCCATCTTGGCACTGGATATAGAAGCCTCACTGTACCCCATCTTGGCACTGGATATAGAAGCCTCACTGTACCCCATCTTGGCACTGGATATAGAAGCCTCACTGTACCCCATCTTGGCACTGGATATAGAAGCCTCACTGTACCCCATCTTGGCACTGGATATAGAAGCCTCACTGTACCCCATCTTGGCACTGGATATAGAAGCCTCACTGTACCCCATCTTGGCACTGGATATAGAAGCCTCACTGTACCCCATCTTGGCACTGGATATAGAAGCCTCACTGTACCCCATCCTCTTGGCACTGGATATAGAAGCCTCACTGTACCCCATCTTGGCACTGGATATAGAAGCCTCACTGTACCCCATCTTGGCACTGGATATAGAAGCCTCACTGTACCCCATCTTGGCACTGGATATAGAAGCCTCACTGTACCCCATCTTGGCACTGGATATAGAAGCCTCACTGTACCCCATCTTGGCACTGGATATAGAAGCCTCACTGTACCCCATCTTGGCACTGGATATAGAAGCCTCACTGTACCCATCTTGGCACTGGATATAGAAGCCTCACTGTACCCCATCTTGGCACTGGATATAGAAGCCTCACTGTACCCCATCTTGGCACTGGATATAGAAGCCTCACTGTACCCCATCTTGGCACTGGATATAGAAGCCTCACTGTACCCCATCTTGGCACTGGATATAGAAGCCTCACTGTACCCCATCTTGGCACTGGATATAGAAGCCTCACTGTACCCCATCTTGGCACTGGATATAGAAGCCTCACTGTACCCCATCTTGGCACTGGATATAGAAGCCTCACTGTACCCCATCTTGGCACTGGATATAGAAGCCTCACTGTACCCCATCTTGGCACTGGATATAGAAGCCTCACTGTACCCCATCTTGGCACTGGATATAGAAGCCTCACTGTACCCCATCTTGGCACTGGATATAGAAGCCTCACTGTACCCCATCTTGGCACTGGATATAGAAGCCTCACTGTACCCCATCTTGGCACTGGATATAGAAGCCTCACTGTACCCCATCTTGGCACTGGATATAGAAGCCTCACTGTACCCCATCTTGGCACTGGATATAGAAGCCTCACTGTACCCCATCTTGGCACTGGATATAGAAGCCTCACTGTACCCCATCTTGGCACTGGATATAGAAGCCTCACTGTACCCCATCTTGGCACTGGATATAGAAGCCTCACTGTACCCCATCTTGGCACTGGATATAGAAGCCTCACTGTACCCCATCTTGGCACTGGATATAGAAGCCTCACTGTACCCCATCTTGGCACTGGATATAGAAGCCTCACTGTACCCCATCTTGGCACTGGATATAGAAGCCTCACTGTACCCCATCTTGGCACTGGATATAGAAGCCTCACTGTACCCCATCTTGGCACTGGATATAGAAGCCTCACTGTACCCCATCTTGGCACTGGATATAGAAGCCTCACTGTACCCCATCTTGGCACTGGATATAGAAGCCTCACTGTACCCCATCTTGGCACTGGATATAGAAGCCTCACTGTACCCCATCTTGGCACTGGATATAGAAGCCTCACTGTACCCCATCTTGGCACTGGATATAGAAGCCTCACTGTACCCCATCTTGGCACTGGATATAGAAGCCTCACTGTACCCCATCTTGGCACTGGATATAGAAGCCTCACTGTACCCCATCTTGGCACTGGATATAGAAGCCTCACTGTACCCCATCTTGGCACTGGATATAGAAGCCTCACTGTACCCCATCTTGGCACTGGATATAGAAGCCTCACTGTACCCCATCTTGGCACTGGATATAGAAGCCTCACTGTACCCATCTTGGCACTGGATATAGAAGCCTCACTGTACCCCATCTTGGCACTGGATATAGAAGCCTCACTGTACCCCATCTTGGCACTGGATATAGAAGCCTCACTGTACCCCATCTTGGCACTGGATATAGAAGCCTCACTGTACCCCATCTTGGCACTGGATATAGAAGCCTCACTGTACCCCATCTTGGCACTGGATATAGAAGCCTCACTGTACCCCATCTTGGCACTGGATATAGAAGCCTCACTGTACCCCATCTTGGCACTGGATATAGAAGCCTCACTGTACCCATCTTGGCACTGGATATAGAAGCCTCACTGTACCCCATCTTGGCACTGGATATAGAAGCCTCACTGTACCCCATCTTGGCACTGGATATAGAAGCCTCACTGTACCCCATCTTGGCACTGGATATAGAAGCCTCACTGTACCCCATCTTGGCACTGGATATAGAAGCCTCACTGTGCCCCATCTTGGCACTGGATATAGAAGCCTCACTGTACCCCATCTTGGCACTGGATATAGAAGCCTCACTGTGCCCCATCTTGGCACTGGATATAGAAGCCTCACTGTGCCCATCTTGGCACTGGATATAGAAGCCTCACTGTACCCCATCTTGGCACTGGATATAGAAGCCTCACTGTGCCCCATCTTGGCACTGGATATAGAAGCCTCACTGTGCCCCATCTTGGCACTGGATATAGAAGCCTCACTGTACCCCATCTTGGCACTGGATATAGAAGCCTCACTGTGCCCCATCTTGGCACTGGATATAGAAGCCTCACTGTGCCCCATCTTGGCACTGGATATAGAAGCCTCACTGTGTCCCATCTTGGCACTGGATATAGAAGCCTCACTGTACCCCATCTTGGCACTGGATATAGAAGCCTCACTGTACCCCATCTTGGCACTGGATATAGAAGCCTCACTGTACCCCATCTTGGCACTGGATATAGAAGCCTCACTGTACCCCATCCTCTTGGCACTGGATATAGAAGCCTCACTGTACCCCATCCTCTTGGCACTGGATATAGAAGCCTCACTGTACCCCATCTTGGCACTGGATATAGAAGCCTCACTGTACCCCATCTTGGCACTGGATATAGAAGCCTCACTGTACCCCATCTTGGCACTGGATATAGAAGCCTCACTGTACCCCATTGTTATGTTATTCCTGATGAACCAGTGTCTGGCGAAACGTTGAATAAACTTGGGTCCTACTCAGCATTTGTGTCCATACCTCATTCTTCCCTAGACCTCCATCAAGCATAAACAAACATCCTCGAGATCCCCCTTCGAGATAATTTGTAAATTTTTCGGTAGAGAAAAAATGTCCCAGCCTAAGGCCGGTACCTTTAAAATTACAGGCTCGCTATCGCTCGCCGAAAAGAATAGACACTAAAATGGCACGAAAGTTCTTAATATTGACAGATAAATGGGGTGAGAGGTCTTAAAATCGACAAACTACTGGGGCAAACATATACAAATTTCGAAACTAAAGGGACTTAACACGAGGAAGAAGGGAGTCTAGAAAAACTAATATACCTCCCCTTAACATGGGACCATTCATCCCTTGCCGGGTAAATGTACAATCACTTATCAAAATTCCTGGACCCCCTTATGGTTTTCTTTATGACAAAAATAGCTAGCAAGAGCCCAACCACAAACTGTCATCCCTCCATAACCCCCCCCCCCCCCCCTCTCTCTCTCTCTCTAGCTATCTATCCATCTATCTACCTGTCTGTCTATCTATCTATCTCTACCTGTCTCTGGCCCCCGTTGTACATGGCCAAGAAATGTATATACTTCGCTTCATTGTAACATAACTATTGTATCATCAATATTTTGTTTTTATCAAAATACATAATTGTTTGTTCGCATCCACACTGTAGGGCGGAAAAAGTCAACTATATATATATATATATATATATATATATATATATATATATATACTGCATATATACAGGTATGTATACAGTATAATTTATATATTACACACCCACATTACAAACGTATACTTACAATATATTGGTATGACTGTAATGGTGTAATACATGGTGCAAATAATTTACAGTAGCCTACCCAAGCGCATTCCTGTCTACTGGTATGGAAACACTTCAAGGACACTGGTCCTAATATCCAAAGCTTTATACCTGTGTTGCTCCAACAATAATATCAGACTGTATTCTATCATTACTGTACTCCCAGTGATTGTATCTGTGATCATGCAAGCTTATCATTATGTATTGCATAGGTGGTATGGGACGTAACGTAATGCAATGTCAGCTAAGATATTCCCTAGCTAGCAACTCGTAGGGTATATAATTATGTCATGGTGAGATCAGTGTATCACAGACAGTCATACCGGTACTTCCTTTCTGGCGCGGTCACCTTCTCGTCTCTCAGAATTCAGGTTTGTACGATTATAGATTTATTGAGCACCTGCGACTTTTGATCTACAACATAGGGAAGTTTAAGCTTTAGGGATTGCTATTGAATCAAAATTCGAGTTGAAATGTGTTTTTAGTACACATATAAATACATTACAGTATATCAATTTAAAACTTTATTCACATGCTTCATAAACCCGTCCACATTTATATTTCACCTACATAGCAATATCTGCAACTTCAACTCCATTACAGACCGAATCTCACAAGTGGTTAATTGAGATGTGTGAAGATACAAACCCTTTGGCTGCATCTAACAAGAAAGTGTACGTGGTGAGCTACTAATTGCCGAGTCACCTCAGTGGAGCACATAACTCCACCATCCATACAATTTTTCATTTTGTTTTTTAGAGTAAATATATACAGACAGACACATGGGAGGTATTGATTACTTAAGGTGGATAGTTCACTTTTTGGGCGATTTTTGTATGTATTCATTATTTTTTTAGTTTCCTCCCTAGACCTCCATCAAAATTAAAAAAATAAATAAAAATCCATTAGATCCCCCTTCTAGATTAATTTGTAAATTTTTCGGTAGAAAAATGTCCCGGCCGAAGGCCGATTCTTCCAACATTACAGGCTCACTATCGTACGCCAGGGAAAAAATCGACACCTAAATAGCACGAAAGGTCTAAATATTGACGAAGAAATGGGGCGAAAGGTCTTAAAATCGACTAACTAATGGGGCAAACATCTTAACATCTGAAAACTAATGGGGCTAAACATGAGGGAGAAAGTGGTCCAGAAAACCGACCCTCCCCCCTTAAGTTATTTAGGTATGTATACCTACCGTAAGAATTGTCGTGTTTAAGTGGATTTCTGTTTGCTTTGGTAGGCCTTTACTAGTGCAGGAACTACAGACTCTCCACCTGTGTTGTTACTCAAGCCAGCAGCCGAAAAGTTGGCAACGTAATTATATAATTTAATTGGGTGAGATGTGTACATTAAAAAAATCCATGATGACACGCAAATAAATTGCGGATTATAGTATTTATTAACATTATACAAAGACCTTGCTCCTATATAGGCAGCAATATGGCATATAAGGGCAGTACTATGCAACCCGTGTCGGTATTATTGGCTGTTTTACTTTGCAACATTTCATAATTAAGCTTATGCTTAAGCCTGGTGACATTTAAATTGCACGATGACGCCCATAATATTACAGATTAATAACTAAATATCGGTACAATCATATAATTTGGTCCACTCTTTAATTCTGGTAAAGATTAATAGGGAAGTCTTCTACTGAACAAACTCTTCTACTGAATTGTTGATGTATTTATATTTCCCTACAGTTTCGGTATCCCATCATTAGTTTTTATAAAGAGAGAACATTCACAGGGTCGACTATTTATCAAATATATATTATCTTTTGTCCTACTGTTGGTTTAGGTAACTCAGTAATTATATGCATGTAAGACGTGAATAACTGATATCTTCACAGGTAAGAATGTCACTCTTTTGTATAATGTTAACCTTTATAGTATTAGGATGCCTTTTACCAATTTATATGGGCTACCACTAGACAACTATATTTAGCTTTGGAAAGATCGCTAAGCATCAAAGAAGTCAAGTATACAGTATATCAAATAACCCTCTGACTTCCAAAATTTCTTCATAAAATCAATATAATCGTCTGCTGAGAGCCAGAATAAAAGGAAGACATACATCCTCAAATACTGAAGGTGTTAACATAAAGGACTATATGTTGGCGGCCTACAGCTATCGTTTAGGATTAAGGGGAGACTGGCCGTTTGTTTGGTCTATTAATTAATTTATTCATATATTTTTTTTAGTTTCCTCCCTAGACCTCCATCAAGCTTAGAAAAACACCCCCTAGACCCCCCTTCAAGATAAATTTGTACTTTTTTCGGTAGAAAAATGTCTCGGCCGAAGGCCGGTTCCTCTTAAATTTGCAGGCTCGCTATAGCTCGCCAGGAAATAATCGACACCTAAATGGCACGAAAGGTCTTAAAATTGACAACGAAATGAGGTGAAAGATGTTAAAATCGCCAAACTAATGGGCCGAACGTCTTAAATTCTCAAAACTAGTGGGGCTAAACATTAGGGAGAAGGGGGTCCAGCAAAATGGTCTGCCTCCCCTTAACTGGAAGGTTACTATTATACAAGCTTACTCTTTTCAGTCATTTTGTTTGATGTGCAGTTGCAGTACAGTTTAGTCCAGCTGTTACAGAGCTACTTTAGGACAGCTGGTTTCTCCCTTACCCCTCTGAAGTATTTTAAGACTGCATATCTATCTATCTATCTATCT
The DNA here is from genome assembly GCA_032716605.1 of Paralithodes platypus. NCBI lineage: Eukaryota > Metazoa > Arthropoda > Malacostraca > Decapoda > Lithodidae > Paralithodes > Paralithodes platypus. The sequence continues at coordinate 33,012,724 of CM064486.1, read as the reverse complement.
ATTTACTTTGGCCCAATCCCCATTTTTCTAGTGACTGTTAACCCTCTGAGGATCGATGACGCACTTCTTTTTTGTTTTCAGGCTATTATTATACGATTATATGCAATTAGGAAGGGTATATGGAAGTCAGAGGGTTGATTGAGATAGTCTATACCCTTTTAATACCCACAGATCCTTCTTAAGCTGCATAAAACTGTCTAATGATAGAACGCACCAGAGCTTCAAGGGGTTAAAATGTGCTCTATATAAAAGATCAACCGGATAGTGAGGATGAGTGAGGAGGGCAGATGGATCCGTCGTGCTACAGAGGTTGAGGTACTGTTCGATGACGCACACAAGGCGGGGCTGCTGATCACGGTGTACGACCTGACCCTTAACACTAAGGTACCTCTCCAGGATCACCAGGTCCAGGAGGCATTCCACCATCTCTACAGGTTGGTTGGTTCTTCACATCTCTCTCTTTCTCTCTCTCTCTCTCTCTCCCTCTCTGTGTGGTGTGAGAGGATCCTCCCTACACATGTGAACAATACTCAATAAAAGGACGCACTGTGCCCCTGTACATAGCAAGAAACTATGCAAGGGTAAAGAACCCCTTGAGGTGGTTGAGCACACCTATCTTCTGGGAGGCTGCCTTAGCAAGACTGGTAATATGGTCCTTCCAAGAGAGAGCAGAAGAAGAGACACTGAGAATATTGAGAGAAGATGAAGGATTGATTGTTGTATTATTGAAGAGTAAGGGATAGTTCTCTGGGAGTTCTCGACGGGTGGTAAGATGGAGAAATTGAGTTTTAGAAGCATTAAAGGCAACAAGGTTTTCTCTGCCCCAATTGGAAATAGTAGTTAGATCAGAAGATAAGTGTTGTATGGCTTCATTAAAAAAAAAATTGAGGGATTGCTGGCTGGGGCGTTCAGGAAAACTAAATGAGTAGTGTAAGGTAGAGTCATCTGCGTATGAATAGATGGGACTGGAGGTACAGTTGAGAAGATCATTTATGAAAATTACAAAGATAATGGGAGATAAGAAAGAGCCCTGATTAACACTGGAGTGGATAGGATGAGGAAGTGAGCGATGGCCGTCCACAACTTCAGCTATGGAACGGCCGGAAAGGAAATTAAAGACAAAGGCACAGATGGAGGGATAGAAACCAAAGGAGGTTAGTTTAGAAATTAAAGATTTGTGCCAGACTCTATCGAAGGCCTTCAATATATGTCTAGTGCAATAGAAAAGGTCTCACCGAAGTCCCGAAAGGAGGATGACCAGGAGTTAGTAAGATATGAAAGAAGATCACCAGTAGAGCGACCCTTAACCCCTCCAATACCAGCGACAGCGAATGGCTGTCAGTAGATAAGTCACTCCCCAGTCCCAGAGACGGCAAATCGCCGTCAGTAATGTACTTTCCTTGTAACTGCCTGTACGAGCCTGTACCTGGTACCACGACCGTTTGAGCACTTCTCAGCTTATGTAAGACCCACTGAAGGGTGAGAGAGCCAGTCTTCTCTCACCTATTGAGGTGGAAAGTCGTTCTCTCTTGCCATTTTGGCCACAGTGCTTGGGACTGCAGGGGACTTTTATTACTATATCCTACGGTATTGAACGGGTTAAGGAAGCTATACTGGTGATCTGAGAGTTGATTATGAGAAGAGAAATGCTTAACCCCTTTATGTACCGGCGATGTCTTTTTAATTATATTCTCGCTATGTTTAGAGGATTTTGTGCAGTTTAAGGAGGATCTGTGGTAGTAAAAGGGTTAAGTGAGTTACTTCGAAGAATGTAAATTACCGGAGGCCCTTTTTGAACTGAATAATGTTGTCTAATTGTCGCAAGAATAAATTTAGCAAGACGTCGCCGGTATAGAACGGATTAAGAAATTTGGAAGCCAGAATAGTTTAAAAAAACTTTAGAGATACAAGAGATGAGAGCAATTGGACGATAGTTGGAGGGTTGAGAGCGGTCACCGTTCCTTGGGACAGGATGAATGAGAGCAAACTTCCAGCAAGAAGGGAAGACTTTAGAGGAGATAAAAGGTCTAATTTATATACACATTCTTTTATACAGTTTAATTACTTCTTGATTGTTGAATGACTTATTACAGGCACATAATTTAATACTCTTAATCCCATTAATATTTCTCTATACAGAAAAGTGCCCACGTTGAGGTTGTGTTTACGGCCGCGCGAGGAGGATGATGCCCTATGGTTCTGTGACATGGACAGTCACCGGATGGATGTCCAGGTACAGTCACCAGCCTACATGTACACCCATTGCAATCTTTAAAGGGGAGGTACTGGCTTTTTCTGGACTCCCTTCTCCCTCATGTTTAGCCCCATTATTTTTTTTTATATTTTAGGACCTTTCGCCCTATTCCTTTGTCAATATTAAGACCTTTAGTGACATTTAGGTGTTGAATATTTTCCTGGCAGACGATAGCGAGCCAATTTTTTTTGGAGGAACTGACCTTGGGCCGGGAAATTGTTCGACCAAAAAATATACAAATTTATCTCGAAGGGGGATCTTGAGGATTTTCATTGAGCTTGATGGAGGCATAGGGAGGAAATTAAAATAATAATACGTTTTCCTGTTTGTGTCCCTCTAGCCCCGAAACTTATGGGACTGTGAAGCTGAGACTTGACATGGGAATCCACAGGGTCCCAGGGATGGTATTCAGTGAAAAAAAATAAAAAAACACATACTGGCTTTACTCGAATGGTCTTGTCACCTTCAGTATGTAATCCCCGTAGAGTTTATCGTCGTTGTACTGCCTCGGGGTAGATCGGAATTTGATCAGGATCAGGATATGATTGGGACTACTCTTTAACCTACAGAGGGTGCGGGTACCTCGAGTAGGCTTTACATGCATATTCAGGTCCCAGGACGTTAGTATATAATGATATTATGTTAAGTGGTGGGTGAGTTAATTTAAACAAGCTTTGCAAATACTCAAGAGTCTTTATATAAAAACAATTGTTTGTATTGTTTCAGGTGGAGTCTGAGTGTGATAGTGTAAAGGTGATGGAGGCACTGCTGCAGTACCGGTTCAAGACCACCGAAGGTCCTCTTTGGTGTGCCAGATTGTTGCCTCCAGGGTCAGGTCATGACTCTCTATCTCTTCCTCAGTACCCTCATTCACGGACCATCGTCTTTGCCAATCATCATTCAATAGCTGATGGAACTTCCAATGCCATGATGATTGATTTATTCCTACAGATTCTTGATAGAGTTATTGTCGGTGAAACTGTCGATGATAACGTTCAACTTGGTGAGTTAACAACAGGAGAGGAACTTAACTCTCTCACTTTGGCCAAAGAAGCTGAGTTAGAAAGTGATCCCGATCACTTGAAGAGTTTGATGAAAGTTAAGACAGAACATGAAGAAGCAGAGAAGCTCATTTCTATGGCCTTTCCCAGACCAACACAAGTAGAGCACCAGACGAGAATATTGCCAGTAACGCTTAACAAGGAAATGTCTAAAAATTTCTTTCGGAAGTGTAAAGCTCAAGGGGTGACAGTTAACAGTGGCTTCACAGCACTTTTGAATGGGTCCTTAGTTGACATTGTGGCAGGTGCTGGTGTGAAGCAGGATGATTACATGATCAGAGAACTTCACTCAGTCAATTGTCGACGATATTATTCAGGAGACTGTTCCAGGATCTTGGGCACAAATATATCACTGCTACCAAACAACACATTAACATCGATTCATTGGCATGAAAACTTCTGGAATTATGCAAAGGTAATCCAAGACCAATTTACGAAGAGCTTACAAGAACAGGCTCCACTTGAGTTTCTTTGCCTTTCTCATGAACACACAAATGATTCAACAGAAGATCCAATGACCGTACCTGACACTGCTCGAACAGACATAGACACAGCCAACCTGGGGAACCTAGACTCATTGATTCCCACAGAAGGTGACCACGTTAGACTGACCAACGTGATACGAGCCACATGCGTCTGGTCCTGTCCTGTTGTGTTCATGTTCCATTCTCTACGGGGTCACTTTACCTGTAGTCTCTGTTATGATGATGGTGCCATCTCTGAGGACATTGGTAAACAATTCTTAAGTAAAATTCTTGAAAATATGAAAACAGTTATTTGAAGGAATATCCCATATATTGAGATATACAGTTGTTTCAAGATTTCACACACAAAAGTATTGTCTTTCTTTATAGTTAGGAAAACTTCTTGCCTAATAGTTATCTCTTGGAGACGGTAAGATATGGATAATCTGATAAGATAATGTTGTTTACAATATCTAGCTACAGGTAATTTAAGTATATTTTTTCTGAATTTTCAAAATTTAATTATTTATCAATTTCACAATGCATTACTAAATCATAATACAAATTGCACTGACACACAATAATACAGTATACATTATGCAGCTTTAAGGGGAGACTGACCGCTTGTTTGGTCTATTTATTCATTTATTCATATATTTTTTTAGTTTCCTCCCTAGACCTCCATCAAGCTTAGAAAAAAAAACCCTAGACCCCCCTTCAAGATAAATTTTTAAATTTTTCGGTAGAAAATTTTCTCGGCCGAAGGCCGGTTCCTCCTAATATTGCAGGCTCGCTATCGCTCGCCAGGAAAAAATCGACACCTAAATGGCATAAAAAGGTCTTAAAATTGACAACGAAATGGGGCGAAAGGCGTTAAAATCGCCAAACTAATGGGCCGAACGTCTTATAATATCAAAACTAGTGGGGCTAAACATTAGGGAGAAGGGGGTCCAGAAAAACGGTCTGCCTCCCCTTAATTTGAAGAAAGCTAACATATAACATTGTACACTTGCAATTACTAGCTTATAGATTGTTTGTGCTTCATCAGACAAATATATACATTAAGTTATTATGATATGACTATGTAGCTATTCTGGTTATTATCATCCATATTTTTTTTTAAAGGCAGCAAGACAAGGGCTAATGCTAACCGTGATGATACATGTCAATAGAGATCACTTGTTTAAATGTTCAAAAAGATAATTATTCCTCTGTCTGCCTATCCCTCTCCCTCCCCCCCCCCCCCCCCCCCCCCGTCCACGCTATCTCTCTCTCATGCACACACACACAGATACAATCACACTCGTCTACTTACACATACATGTATCTATGGACCTTGCTTACACCCACAAATTGAGTTCGAATCCCCGGACCGCCACATGTGTTTGTTAATTTCATTGATCGAGTTTAGGAGTACAGTTGGTTGGTGGAGAGAACATAATGATTAACCACGCTATACTTATGAAGTTAAGAATACACACACACACACACACACACACACACACACTTGTTCTCATCATACACACACAAACACTCTTGCTTATCATGACACACACACACACACACACTTGTTCTAATCATACACACACAAACACTCTTGCTGATCATGACACACACACACACACACTTGTTCTCATCATACACACACAAACACTCTTGCTGATCATGACACACACACACACACACACAGAAGCACCTACAGACCCACATATAACGTCTCACTTTCCCAACCTTAAGAGTTACACCAGACAGCCGAGAGATATATATTTTACAACTTCACTATATCACGCTGCTTTTATTCTACTTCCTTATATTCTGGCTAGCATTAGACGATTTTACTCGGTTTAGAACGTTATTTTGTGAGTCAGGGCACTGGGGATTGTTTATCTGAACTCCCTTCTCCTTCATGTTTAGTCCCATTAGCTCTGAACTTTTAAGATGATCGCCCCATTAGTTTGGCTATTTTAAGACGTTTCGCCTCATTTCTTTGTCAACATTAAGACCTTGCGTATCATTTAAGTGTCGTTTTTTTACTGGAGAGCTAAAGCGAGCCTGCCATTCATTAGGAACTGGCTGTCGACCGAGGCATTTTTTACTGATAAAGGCACGAATATATTTCGAAAGGGGGTTTGAGGGTATCTTTTTAAGCCTGGTGGAGGTCTAGGGAAGAACAAAAAAACTTGATTCCTTTCGTTTTTGTTTGCACTTATTATTATCAAGGATTTTTATAGACCTAATAACTATGATTGTAACAAGGTAAACAAAGAAAAAGGTATCGGTGCACAATATGCGCGAAACATTATGACACCACGGAACGAAGACCACTGAAACATTAGTGGCCACCTTAGCACATCTTGGTATTTGTTTAGTTGTTTGGTCGTTTGTAATCTTTTAGTGCGGCCATTATTTTAGATTTGTGTGGGTTTTGTTTTAGGCATTATCACATATACAATAATACTGTAGTTATTCAACGTAATCTTGACCATTGCTGAATACTAATACAGTTCCCTATAAGATATAACACGTACTGTACACCTAATACTAATACAGTTCCCTATAAGATATAACACGTACTGTACACCTAATACTAATACAGTTCCCTATAAGATATAACACGTACTGTACACCTAATACTAATACAGTTCCCTATAAGATATAACACGTACTGTACACCTAATACTAATACAGTTCCCTATAAGATATAACACGTACTGTACACCTAATACTAATACAGTTCCCTATAAGATATAACACGTACTGTACACCTAATACTAATACAGTTCCCTATAAGATATAGCACGTACTGTACACCTAATACTAATACAGTTCCCTATAAGATATAACACGTACTGTACACCTAATACTAATACAGTTCCCTATAAGATATAGCACGTACTGTACACCTAATACTAATACAGTTCCCTATAAGATATAACACGTACTGTACACCTAATACTAATACAGTTCCCTATAAGATATAACACGTACTGTACACCTAATACTAATACAGTTCCCTATAAGATATAACACGTACTGTACACCTAATACTAATACAGTTCCCTATAAGATATAACACGTACTGTACACCTAATACTAATACAGTTCCCTATAAGATATAACACGTACTGTACACCTAATACTAATACAGTTCCCTATAAGATATAACACGTACTGTACACCTAATACTAATACAGTTCCCTATAAGATATAACACGTACTGTACACCTAATACTAATACAGTTCCCTATAAGATATAACACGTACTGTACACCTAATACTAATACAGTTCCCTATAAGATATAACACGTACTGTACACCTAATACTAATACAGTTCCCTATAAGATATAACACGTACTGTACACCTAATACTAATACAGTTCCCTATAAGATATAACACGTACTGTACACCTACTAATACAGTTCCCTATAAGATATAACACGTACTGTACACCTAATACTAATACAGTTCCCTATAAGATATAACACGTACTGTACACCTAATACTAATACAGTTCCCTATAAGATATAACACGTACTGTACACCTAATACTAATACAGTTCCCTATAAGATATAACACGTACTGTACACCTAATACTAATACAGTTCCCTATAAGATATAACACGTACTGTACACCTAATACTAATACAGTTCCCTATAAGATATAACACGTACTGTACACCTAATACTAATACAGTTCCCTATAAGATATAACACGTACTGTACACCTAATACTAATACAGTTCCCTATAAGATATAGCACGTACTGTACACCTAACTAATAATACAGTTCCCTATAAGATATAACACGTACTGTACACCTAATACTAATACAGTTCCCTATAAGATATAGCACGTACTGTACACCTAATACTAATACAGTTCCCTATAAGATATAGCACGTACTGTACACCTAATACTAATACAGTTCCCTATAAGATATAGCACGTACTGTACACCTAATACTAATACAGTTCCCTATAAGATATACACGTACTGTACACCTAATACTAATACAGTTCCCTATAAGATAACACGTACTGTACACCTAATACTAATACAGTTCCCTATAAGAAATAACACCTACTGAACACCTAATACTAATACTGTTCCCTATAAATAACACGTACTGTACACCTAATACTAATACAGTTCCCTATAAGATATAACACGTACTGTACACCTAATACTAATACAGTTCCCTATAAGATATAACACGTACTGTACACCTAATACTAATACAGTTCCCTATAAGATATAACACGTACTGTACACCTAATACTAATACAGTTCCCTATTTTTTTTTTTTTTTTTTTTTTTTTTTATATTCCAACTTACTTCCTCTCGGGCATAGGCTGAGAGCCTTAACATTCACCGCTTTACAATGAACAGTGAAGCCCGTGAGGTCTTGTTCCAGTCTAGGGAGTGAGACATGTGAAGCACGTAGAGTACAACGAGCACCTGCCATCTTGCCTTCACATGAGGCATGGTGCTCACTCATGGCCCGAAACGACCCCATCTCTGAAGCCATCTCGTTCCCGTGCTTCACTGTCTCAACCCCTACACTCGGACTCTCACACTTACACACACACAACGCCACCTGTTGAGCAGATAACTCACCAGGCATTGCACCCCTATAGCATATTTTGAATATGGGAATATTCATACAGTGCTATTTAATCAGGGAACAATGAGGGTATTTTATTGACGTTTCGGTGGGCTTGTGGTAATGCACTGATACCAGGTACAGCACAAATTCCATCCCAATAATATCTTCCCATTGATACATCGGGATTTGAACCCGGGACCTTTGGATTACCAGGCCAGTGGCAAGACCACTCCACCACACCTCCCCTTATAAGATATAACACGTACTGTACACCTAATACTAATACAGTTCCCTATAAGATATAACACGTACTGTACACCTAATACTAATACAGTTCCCTATAAGATATAACACGTACTGTACACCTAATACTAATACAGTTCCCTATAAGATATAACACGTACTGTACACCTAATACTAATACAGTTCCCTATAAGATATAACACGTACTGTACACCTAATACTAATACAGTTCCCTATAAGATATAACACGTACTGTACACCTAATACTAATACAGTTCCCTATAAGATATAACACGTACTGTACACCTAATACTAATACAGTTCCCTATAAGATATAACACGTACTGTACACCTAATACTAATACAGTTCCCTATAAGATATAACACGTACTGTACACCTAATACTAATACAGTTCCCTATAAGATATAACACGTACTGTACACCTAATACTAATACAGTTCCCTATAAGATATAACACGTACTGTACACCTAATACTAATACAGTTCCCTATAAGATATAACACGTACTGTACACCTAATACTAATACAGTTCCCTATAAGATATAACACGTACTGTACACCTAATACTAATACAGTTCCCTATAAGATATAACACGTACTGTACACCTAATACTAATACAGTTCCCTATAAGATATAACACGTACTGTACACCTAATACTAATACAGTTCCCTATAAGATATAACACGTACTGTACACCTAATACTAATACAGTTCCCTATAAGATATAACACGTACTGTACACCTAATACTAATACAGTTCCCTATAAGATATAACACGTACTGTACACCTAATACTAATACAGTTCCCTATAAGATATAACACGTACTGTACACCTAATACTAATACAGTTCCCTATAAGATATAACACGTACTGTACACCTAATACTAATACAGTTCCCTATAAGATATAACACGTACTGTACACCTAATACTAATACAGTTCCCTATAAGATATAACACGTACTGTACACCTAATACTAATACAGTTCCCTATAAGATATAACACGTACTGTACACCTAATACTAATACAGTTCCCTATAAGATATAACACGTACTGTACACCTAATACTAATACAGTTCCCTATAAGATATAACACGTACTGTACACCTAATACTAATACAGTTCCCTATAAGATATAACACGTACTGTACACCTAATACTAATACAGTTCCCTATAAGATATAACACGTACTGTACACCTAATACTAATACAGTTCCCTATAAGATATAACACGTACTGTACACCTAATACTAATACAGTTCCCTATAAGATATAACACGTACTGTACACCTAATACTAATACAGTTCCCTATAAGATATAGCACGTACTGTACACCTAATACTAATACAGTTCCCTATAAGATATAGCACGTACTGTACACCTAATACTAATACAGTTCCCTATAAGATATAGCACGTACTGTACACCTAATACTAATACAGTTCCCTATAAGATATAGCACGCACTGTACACCTAATACTAATACAGTTCCCTATAAGATATAACACGTACTGTACACCTAATACTAATACAGTTCCCTATAAGATATAACACGTACTGTACACCTAATACTAATACAGTTCCCTATAAGATATAACATGTACTGTACACCTAATACTAATACAGTTCCCTATAAGATATAACACGTACTGTACACCTAATACTAATACAGTTCCCTATAAGATATAACACGTACTGTACACCTAATACTAATACAGTTCCCTATAAGATATAACACGTACTGTACACCTAATACTAATACAGTTCCCTATAAGATATAACACGTACTGTACACCTAATACTAATACAGTTCCCTATAAGATATAACACGTACTGTACACCTAATACTAATACAGTTCCCTATAAGATATAACACGTACTGTACACCTAATACTAATACAGTTCCCTATAAGATATAACACGTACTGTACACCTAATACTAATACAGTTCCCTATAAGATATAACACGTACTGTACACCTAATACTAATACAGTTCCCTATAAGATATAACACGTACTGTACACCTAATACTAATACAGTTCCCTATAAGATATAACACGTACTGTACACCTAATACTAATACAGTTCCCTATAAGATATAACACGTACTGTACACCTAATACTAATACAGTTCCCTATAAGATATAACACGTACTGTACACCTAATACTAATACAGTTCCCTATAAGATATAACACGTACTGTACACCTAATACTAATACAGTTCCCTATAAGATATAACACGTACTGTACACCTAATACTAATACAGTTCCCTATAAGATATAACACGTACTGTACACCTAATACTAATACAGTTCCCTATAAGATATAACACGTACTGTACACCTAATACTAATACAGTTCCCTATAAGATATAACACGTACTGTACACCTAATACTAATACAGTTCCCTATAAGATATAACACGTACTGTACACCTAATACTAATACAGTTCCCTATAAGATATAACACGTACTGTACACCTAATACTAATACAGTTCCCTATAAGATATAACACGTACTGTACACCTAATACTAATACAGTTCCTATAAGATATAACACATACTGTACACCTAATAGGCCTTCTCATTTTATTCTGGCTATTAGACGATTTTGCCCAGCTTACGAAGGACCTCTAGCGATTAAAAGGCTACAGACTATCAAAAATAACCATTAGAGCTACTACAGATCCTTCCTGAGCTGCATGAAATAGTCTTAATGTTGCTAGAATGATATACAGAATACGTCACCCGTAATGAAAGAGTTAATGTTGTGAACCCATACATTGTTTGCACCTCAATTTTATGTACTATATGTATAATAAACTGTATATGTATTATGTATATGTATTATGTCTATGTATTATGTATATGCATAACACGGGTTTTACGGAGGGAAAGTTGAAGGACATGTTACTAACTTTAACCTTTACAAGATACGATGACGCATTTATTTCCTGTTGTCTGGCTATTATTTGACAATTTTATTCAGATTAGGAAGGACATAGGGACGTCACGAGGTTATTGAGATAGACTTTACCCATGTAAGTCCCACAGATCCTTCCTTAATGATATTACATCTTCTAATGATAGCCAGAAAAAAACTGAAAATGCGTCATAATCTTCGAAGCAGTACTACATTTATGAAGTTATGAAGCCGTCCGGCTGGCTCAGTTGATAGCGTGCCTGCTTCCCATCTTGCAGGTCTCGCGTTCAATCCCCGCTCAGATTGAAAAGTTTTTCTGAGATATAGCCGGCGGTTACCGTCTCCTCATGAGCAAGGGAGATGGGTAATGGTCACTGGTTGATTAAAGATGTGTCAATCGCTTGAGAATCCTCGAAGGAGGAGATACGGGCGCTATATAAGTAACCAGATGATTATTATTGATTAGTAATATAATGATATAATATATTATAATATATGAGTATAATAAGAACATAAGAACATAAGAAAATGGGAGTCTGCAGAAAGCCGATTGGCCTAAGCAAGGCAGATCCCTGTCCCACACAACCCCAAATCAATTACAAAGCCCAATTATAGGCTCAACACTCTAATACCCTGAGGATCATCCTACCAAAACGGTTAGAGATTAACGCAGGATTATGGGGGTCTGCAGAGCGCTGATTGGCCCAACCCGGCTGATCCCCCTTCACACCCAACCCTTCTCGTCCATATGCTTATCCAATTTTATCTTAAAGCTCCCTACAGTTTTAGATCCCACTATAGCACTTGGTAGTCCATTCCACCCATCTACAACTCTGTTACCAAACCAATATTTGCCTATATCTTTTCTGAAACGAAATTTATCTAATTTGAAACCATTGGTACGAGTTCTTTCGCTATCACTGAGCTTTAGTACATTTGTCATGTCCCCTTTGTTAATCCCACTAACCCACTTGAACACCTCTATCATATCCCCTCTAACTCTGCGTCTCTCTAACGAATGTAAACCTAATTTCTTCAACCTTTCTTCATACGGAAGATTTCTAATATTATGGATCATTTTTGTCATTCTACGCTGTACTCTCTCCAATGAATCTATGTCCATTCTGTAATAAGGACACCAAAATTGGACAGCATAATCCATATGGGGTCTCACTAATGACAAGTAAAGTTTTAAGATAACATCAGCAGTTCTGTTACTCACACTCCTAGAGATGAACCCGAGAATCCTGTTTGCCTTATTACGAACGCCTATACATATTAAAGTATAATATGTAATTGTGGGAAGGTACTATATAATTGTTATGCTATGGCTAAGACTTAATAAATTATGTTTGTTATCTTAATTATTATATTATTTATACGTATAACAGTACGTTCAGTTCGGGTCAAATGTCATGTGACTCCTTATTAATTCGGATTTGACTTTTCTCTCGAGCTTAATGCAATATAATTCTAGCAAATCCAGAACAAAATATCAAACAATCAAGCATTCCCTCATACGATGGAAGAGAAGTAGATTCGGATACACAATGTAAATAAACAGATTGACATGTTTTATATAACTTAAAACTGATAAGATCAACCCATTGTTGCGATATATAAAAATAGGTATAACAAGTCATGGCCAACAAAAAAAAAATCGTTATGAATAATAATAATAATAATAATAATAATAATAATAATAATAATAATAAAATAACAATAATACAAAGCACGAGGTATGTGAGCGTGTGAAGAAACCAAAGTGATGCAAGTACCATGATTCCACACAATCTCAACAATGTCGCAAACAATGTAGAACAAATATTTAATAGGGGAAACTTGCAGAGAAGACAAATAAATGGCTAATTAAAGTATATTTAATACATGGATGAATATATACACTTTAATGATTATCGTCAAGAACGCCGAGATCCTGCTATCTTAAGGGGAGGCAGTTGGTTTTTCGAGTTCTCCTCCTCCTTCATGTTTAGCCCTATTAGTTATGAGATTTCAAGACATTCGCCTCATTAGTTTGGCGATTTTCAGACCTTTTGCCCCATTCCTTTGCCAATATTAAGGCGTTTCGTGCCATTTAGGTGTCGATTTTTTTTCTGGCGAACGATAGCGATCCTGTATTTGAAGAGGAATCGGCCTTCGGCCGGGAAATTTTTCTACCGAAAAATGTACAAATTTATATCGAAGGGGGGTATTGTGGGTGTTTTTTTAAGTTTGATAGAGGTTTAGAGAGCAAACTAAACCCCCTCCTTAAGCCGTTGAGCCGAACCAGTAAATTATGCTGCACAATACCGTCTGAGCTCCCTTAAATGGATGATTCTTGCATAGGTCGTGTATTTTTCTTCTTGTATCAGTTATTGTTGTCATGTTTAAATTGTGTATATTTTAATTTACATTTGTGTCTCTTCCATTTCAAGTCATTTGTGCATTACCACAGCCGACATATAAATAAGGAACACCCCATTCTTAACATTAATAATCAATTACGAACTCCAATGTACTTGAATAAATATAATAAATATCAGTAATCTTATTACTTTTATAATTTCTTTCCTTCAGTGATTATATTACAATAGGTTCTTTTAATATTGTGGTTATCTTTATAACCTCTATTCTCAATTACTTTCATGACTGTTAATTATTGTGCTTTAGTTTTTGTTTTACTGATGGTACCGGTAACAAAAACATATTTATCATACTGCTTCGCATTATCTATTTTAGGATTTAATCATATATTTTCTTATTTTTCACTTTTTGTTTGTGCCTTACATTAATTTATCTCTTTTAATTTGCTCTATGAAACTGTCTTTTAATGCCCTGTATATATCTTTTTTAGCATTTATATACTTTCATATCTCCGTTCAGCTCAAATTCCTGGAATTCACTTGTAAAAGTATACTTCGATTATCTGCAATATTTTGTTTATTGTATTTTGTTCTTATGCACACTTGTT
>CM064486.1:32913165-32993165 GCA_032716605.1 Paralithodes platypus | reverse complement strand
TGTTACGATGGCAGGCTTCACATATAACATACCATATCCTGGGTGTTATTGTTGTGATGGTAGGCTTCACACATAACATAACATATCCTGGGTGTTATTGTTATGATGGTAGCCTTCACACATAACATAACATATCCTTGGTGTTATTGTTGTGATGGTAGGCTTCACACATAACATAACATATCCTGGGTGTTATTATAATAATGGTAGCCTTCACACATAACATAACATATCCTGGGTATTATTATAATGATGGCAGCCTTCACACATAACATAACATATCATGGGTGTTATTATAATGATGGCAGGCTTCACACATAACATAGCATAACCTGGGTGTTATTATAATGATGTTAGCCTTCACACATAACATAACAACATATCCTGGGTGTTATTGTAATGATGGCAGGCTTCACACAAAACATAGTATATCCTGGGTGTTATTGTAATGATGGCAGCCTTCACACATAACATAACATATCATGGGTGTTATTATAATGATGGCAGGCTTCACACATAACATAGCATAACCTGGATGTTATTATAATGATGTTAGCCTTCACACATAACATAACAACATATCCTGGGTGTTATTGTAATGATGGCAGGCTTCACACATAACAAAATATCCTGGGTGTTATTGTAATGATGGCAGCCTACACACATAACATAACATAACATATATCCCGGGTGTTATTATAATGATGGCAGCCGCCACACATAACATAACATAACATATCATGGGTGTTATTATAATGATGGCAGGATTCACACATAACATAGCATAACCTGGGTGTTATTATAATGATGTTAGCCTTCACACATAACATAACATATCATGGGTGTTATTATAATGATGGTAGCCTTCACACATAACATAACATATCATGGGTGTTATTATAATGATGGTAGCCTTCACACATAACATAGCATAACCTGGGTGTTATTATAATGATGTTAGCCTTCACACATAACATAACAACATATCATGGGTGTTATTATAATGATGGTAGCCTTCACACATAACATAACATATCATGGGTGTTATTATAATGATGGTAGCCTTCACACATAACATAGCATAACCTGGGTTATTATAATGTTAGCCTTCACACATAACATAACAACATATCATGGGTGTTATTATATAATGATGGCAGCCTACACACATAACATAACATATCCTGGGTGTTATTATAATGATGACAGCCTACACACATAACACAGCATAGTGCATATCATGTCTGCTATCGTACTGATAAAAGATAAACATAACATTACAGACTTAACATAAGATGTTTGAAGGACTTATCATATTATAACAGCCGAGCGTTATGTAACATAACGTGATAAGCTCCTTGTAATTTAGGAAGGTCAGGCTCTCGGGCTGGCAATTTATCTACCAACAAAATTATCAATTTATCTTGAAGGGAGGGGGGGGGGGGGGTCTTGGGGGTGTTTTTTTTATGGGGTTTGATGGGGGTCTTGCGAGGAACTAAAACTAATAGGTAAATAAATAAATAATATATAAAGGAATAAATAAATGCACATAAATACAAATCTCCTCTTATGCCAGCATCACACGAGAGCTTTTATCCTCAATATTAAATGGCCAACAATTTCCTGGCAACTTTTGGGGAATATTTGTTCTATACCCTTATCCAAGTAGGTAGGCCGAAACTCTTGAACATTAACGTGTATAACTCATAACTTATTAGAGTAATCGTGTTAATAGTTCTACCATTGGGAAGTGTCAAGCAGGGAATAGGTAGGGAAATTTACAGCCCATTTGCTCTAGCCGTATTTGAGTTACAGAGGTTAAGGTTCACGATTTCTGGCCTACCTATTCGGAACGGGGTATAGTATCAGAAACTAGACTATAGAGATGTTACAGTCTGCCTTATAAGCTGCCAGACCAGTGTTATGGATAAACTGTTGAGGTAAGAAGGGTTCGTGTGATACCGGCCTTATTGTAACGAATTATCCCAGCATCGGCAACCAGGACAACGATTTATTAAGAGGAGATGGGTCGTTTTTCTGGTCCCCCTTCTTCCTCATGTTTAACCCCATTAGTTTTCAGATTTTATGACGTTCGGCCCATTAGTTTGGCGATTTTAAGACTTTTCGCCCAATGTCTTTATCAATATTAAAACTTTTCGTGTCATTTAGGTGTTGATTTTTTTTCCTGGCGAGTGATGGTGTGCCTGTAATTTAATTTTTCTATCGAAATATGTACAAATTTATTATGAAGGAGTTTTGTGTGTTTTTTTTTTAAAGCTTGATGGAGGTCTAAGGAGGAAACTAAATAAATTATAAAAAGGTACATAAATGAGGAAATAAATACGCCCATCCCCCCTTAATTAAGGGGATATTTGTATTAATGTGCTCATTTATTGGTTTGTATTAATGTGCTCATTTATTGATTTGTATTAATGTGCTCATTTATTGATTTGTATTAATGTGGTGCTCATTTATTGATTTGTATTAATGTGCTCATTTATTGGTTTGTATTAATGTGCTCATTTATTGATTTGTATTAATGTGCTCATTTATTGATTTGTATTAATGTGCTCATTTATTGATTTGTATTAATGTGCTCATTTATTGATTTGTATTAATGTGCTCATTTATTGGTTTGTATTAATGTGCTCATTTATTGGTTTGTATTAATGTGCTCATTTATTGATTTGTATTAATGTGCTCATTTATTGATTTGTATTAATGTGCTCATTTATTGGTTTGTATTAATGTGCTCATTTATTGGTTTGTATTAATGTGCTCATTTATTGGTTTGTATTAATGTGCTCATTTATTGATTTGTATTAATGTGCTAATTTATTGGTTTGTATTAATGTGCTCATTTATTGGTTTGTATTAATGTGCTCATTTATTGGTTTGTATTAATGTGCTCATTTATTGATTTGTATTAATGTGCTCATTTATTGGTTTGTATTAATGTGCTCATTTATTGATTTGTATTAATGTGCTCATTTATTGGTTTGTATTAATGTGCTCATTTATTGGTTTGTATTAATGTGCTCATTTATTGATTTGTATTAATGTGCTCATTTATTGATTTGTATTAATGTGCTCATTTATTGATTTATCTTTGTCTTTAGTTTTATCCCAAGACCTCCACCAAACTAAAACAAATAATACCCTAAGACCCCTCATCGAGGTGAATTTGTACATTTTTGAGTAAAAAATGTCATGGTCGAAGGCCACATCCTCCTAAATTACAGGCTCGCTATAGCTTGCCAGGAAAAATCGACACGTGAATGGCACAAAAGGTCTCTAAATCGCCAAACTAATGGAGCGAACATCTTAAAATCTAAAGAAAATAATAGGGCTAAACATTAGGGAGAAGGGGGTTCAGAAACTAACAACCCTCCCCTTAACTCCATATATGTTACTGGTAGATGACATGTTTCAGCAAAGGAAGAATCTCTTGAGAATCAAAGGGATGAAGACTATAGCTATTAATTCTATAAGAAAGTCATGTTCTTAAGCTGAATAACATTGTCTAGCTAAATATATAAAATTGAACACTCTGATTGACGTGGAAAAGAAAAAAGGAAATTAATTAAGAGACTGGATACCCTCCAGCTCATCCCATTAGTCTCTCTTCAATCCCTTGGTATTGGTATATTTTGAACACCCGCATATGTTAGCGAGACATATTTTTGCATCATCTGGGTAATAATCTAATTTATTCATTTAACTCTCAACATCAAACACCTCCCAATGAAATTAATGAAAGCATATGATAACTTCAGATGTTTAGTTTGGTTGCATACTACATTGACATTAATTATTCGTCCCTATTGTGTTACGTAAATTGATTTGATAAGGGGGGATAAATCAATTTACAGAGTAATACGTAACTATATTTGTGAGTCACTGTTCCTCAATAAAAATTACTTAATACATCTACTTTGGCAGATCCAAGATTAAACTCCACAGATGATGATGCAATGCCGGGAATATATATATATATATATATATATATATATATATATATATATATATATATATATATATATATATATATATACTGTATATATATTTGGTAAATGGTTCAAATATTTTGTTTAAAAGATTATACATAAGGCGGTATATTCACATGCTCACTAAATCCACTTAAGCCAATATATAGTCACAATTATTCTGGTGCCCATTCTCCTTCCGGTGATTGTCCTAGCTGTCGTCACCCACCTAACCTTCCTAACCCGGGGCTGCCGACTACAGACCCTCGCTGTAGAAGGGCTGCGGTGACCGGGGCCTGGATGAATGGAAATCAAATGTGTTCTGAAATACTTAGTAACTGTTTAAAAATACCTGATTGTCATGTTCCCCCGTAGGTTCAATTATTCCTTTGAATAAAATGACGAAAAGGTATAGTGAGCGGAATTTCGATGTGAGTATCCTAGGTTCGAGTCCTCGGAGTGCCACATGTATTTGTTGATTTCATTAATTGAGTTTATATGTGAAGTTGGTTGGTGTAAACAACATAATAATACTATAGTCTAGCTACCTCCAGACGATTGTACTCAAGTTGGTTGGTGTAGACAACATAATAATACTATAGTCTAGCTACCTCCAGACGATTGTACTCAAGTTGGTTGGTGTAAACAACATAATAATACTATAGTCTAGCTACCTCCAGACGATTGTACTCAAGTTGTGAAGGACCTGTCAAAGTTAGAGGTATTGTTGAAATCATCTTAAACTCCCGATTCCTAGAGATACTTTCAATGCGGAGTCAAGTGGTCTGTCAGCAGCATTAACAAATAATAACAAAAACAAATAACAAAATAAAAATATCGTCTTCTCTTTGAAAGAGTTAAGAGAGCCCAGCTCGCTTTTTTTTCTCTTTCTCTCCCTCTCTCTTTGGCTTGTATCCATTCGGCCCCATTCAGCCTACTGTTTTAAGACGTTTACCCCCATCCAGGTGTCAATATATATATATATGTTTGTTTTGACAACAAGCTAAATTTGTAAAAAAAATCGATAGAAAAATGTCTCAAGCGAAGCCGGATTTCTCCATACAATGCTGGCTCGCTATCGCTCGCCAGGAAGAAATCGACACCTGGATGGGGATAAATTTCTTAAAACAGTTGGCTGAATGGGGCCGAATGGATAAAAGCCAGGAAAAGAGAGAAAAGGAGAGAAGGATAAAAAAAAGCCGGTGACCCCCCTTAACTCATTTTAAACTCTTTCCACAACCCTAGCGAGCTACATTACACCTCCCCAAGTGAAGAGGGAACAGTACATGTGTGACGTCACGAGAGAAAGGCCTTGACTGGTCACGACTAGCTTCCCGTTATACACACACCAAACAGTCTGACTTACCTTGTGGAGGCCTCTACTGGCAACTACAACCAACACTCTCTTTCTCTCTCTCTCTCTCTCTCTCTGTATATATATATATATATATATATGTGTGTGTGTTTTTAAATACATCTATCTATACCCTCCCGTTATACTCACCAAGCAGTGTGACTTACCTTGGGCTCTGCTGCCAACTGGACTAGACAGAAGGGAATCTGTAGCTCTATATCTGTCTGTCTGTACGTCTAACTAAAAGCCCCCCCCCTCCCCAAACACACATACACACACACAATACACACGCACTTCCACACATACATAGTCAATCACTCTCACTCTCGCTCACGTTTACTCTTACTTACTCTTACTTCAACGTATCACGTAGAATGCGCAGTGTGACACTAGGGGACAAACTAAAAATACACTTCGAAAATCACAAAAAACAATTAAGCCCCTCAATAATAATTAAGCATAATATTATAATGAGCCCCAAGACGTTGCACCAGGTAGTGTTAAGGGGGGGTCACAGTTTTTGTTTAACTTTCTATCCTTTTTCTCGCTTTCCCTGACTTGTATCCATTCGGCCCCATTCAGCCAACTGTTTTAAGACAGGTGTCGATTTCTTCCTGGCGAGCGATAGCGAGCCAGCATTGTATGGAGAAATCCGGCTCCGCCGGAGAAATTTCTCTATCGAAAAATGTACAAATTTAGCTTGCTGTCAAAACAAAAATATATATATATGCTGGCTCGCTACCATTCGCCAGGAAAATATTGCCACCTGGATGGAGGTAAACGTCTTAAAATAGTAGGCTGAATGGAGCCGAATGGATACAACCCAAAGAGAGAGGGAGAGAAAGAGGAAACAAGCGAGGTGGGCTCCCTTAACTGAGCAAAATACAGGTTCGACGGGACATTTGGCTGAAGGGTGTATTTCAAAATGTCATATATCAGCGTTTCAGGTTCGTTCAGTACAATGCATAACCTTTATCACAACGACGACAACCTTTATCACTGGAGACGATTGTACAGGCGCCCACATAAGTTCTGTTCCTCGTCATGATCTTATGCATGAAAGTTTAATTGTATGAATGAATTGCGAGTGTGTTTTTGTTCTTATTATCAGACTAATCGGATAAGTTAACCACTGCATAAGAAACTACCCTGGTAAATCAAGTTATGCGTATTGTGTTTGTATGAATAAGATCCCGGAGTGGAACAGAACATATGCGGCCAACTGTACTGTATGAAAAGAAAGTATTGCATACGATGAACAATGTAAGCCTAAGGGAAATACTAGAGCACAAAAACTGGCTGTTGGTGTGAGACTGGTTGGATGTGGACAGACAGAGAGTCTATCTATCTATCTATTGCCAGACGCCTTACTCCCCTTAAGGGGAGGTCTCCAAAGGGGGATTTTTTTCTTGACCCCTTTCTCCCTCATGGTTAACCCCATTGCTCTTGATATTTTAAGACGTTCGCCCCATTAGTTTGGCGATTTTAAAAACTTTTGCCCCATTTCTGTCAATTTTAAGAATGTTCGTGCCATTTAGTTGTCGATTTTTTCCTGGCGAGCGATAGCGAGCCTGTAATTTAGGACGAACCGGCCTTTGGCCGGTACATTTTTCTACCGAAAAATGTACAAATTTATCTTGAAAGGGGGTCTAGGGATTGTAATGTTAAGCTTGATGGAGGCCCAGCGAACTAACTAAAAACCTCCCCTTAATGAGGGTGGCCATACACAGAATGCCGCCAAGCGGACCTACTCCCTGTAAGAGGGACAACCCGTGCCAGTTTACTGAAGGACTTACAGGATTGACCACTCAATTTAGGATCCGTCCGACTCCGAGGCCCTCTGTGTATCTTTTTAGCACTATTTTTCTACAGTGGTGTTCGGCTAGTCCATCCACTAACCTGCCTTAATCTTAGGTAAGCAGTACGGATTTGTATCAGGTTTACTCCCCTAGACAGGTTGCCGACCAAGGCTGACGAGTCCCATCCAACCGGATTTGTATAAGGTTGTCTCCCCTAGATGGGTTGCCGACCAAGGCTAACGAGTCCCATCCACCCGGAGTAAGAGAGTAAGTATGCTTATATGTACTGTATGTGTGTACGTAAATATGTAAGTACCTAAAGAGTGTATGTACTGTATTTAACCCTTAACTGGCGGGGCCCGCCTTAAGGCGGGCTCCAATTTGCAGCAAGTTAGGAACATTATTAAGGCTTTTAAAGGGTTAAAATAGAGTGCAAATGGCCGGGAGCGCAGCAGGCCACACGTCCGACACCCAGGTCTTACCGCCGCCCACTGACTCACGCTCCCTCTGTTCTCGAGAGGCCGGCAGTGTTGCCAGTAGTGAGCATAGCGGGAAAAAATATGCCGATATACGCTAAACTCCCATGTTAGTGGTACCGGTACCACTGCGTGAGAACGACGAGTGCTACATACCTCGTTCTGGTCTCATTTTGAAGCTTTTAGCGCCTAGTTTTTTGCTGAATACATTTATTTTCATGCAGATACTTGATTGATCATTCAGGAGGGCCTGAATATGCCCAAATAGCCCAAAACCCCCCGCTATACAAGGGTTAAAGAAGAACAGATGCCTAAGGTGGGTGCAAGACAACAAAATCTGGCTGCTTCTATAGACTAGCTCAGTGAATAGATACAGAGTATATATGTATATACGTATATATTACATATAAGTATACACTTAAATTTTTTATTATGTACTGTACTGTGTATAAAGAAGACGAACAGAAGTATAAGGGGAGTACAAGACAACAAGATCTGGCAACTGCTGTGAGACCTGGCTGGGTATTTAGACAGAGAAAGTAGATATGCATGTATATAATTATGTACGTATATATGTAAGTACCTAAAGAATGTTTATGTACTGTACATAAAGAAGACAATAGTCGCCTAAAGGGTGGTACAAGACAACAAAATCTAACTACTGCAGTGAAGCTGACTGAATACACTGACAGAGTGTACTACTGTATGTATGTATATACAGGGTGTCCCGAAATAGACGTGCCAAACTTCAGCATGTGATTAAACAGATGATTCTAAGCATAAAATATTCCATGATAAAAATTCTAAATCTCAACCATTTAAGAGGTATTGAAGGCTTTACATAGTGTCCTCCCTCGCATCGCTGTAATGGACTCTTTCTTGTTAAATAGATTACAGAATCTCCAAAGTCAGCTAATATTTCTAAAAACATTTTGCAATTTACAGAATTATAATATCTTGATAATATCATGGTACAATAATTGCAGTTAGATGGGGGTGTGGTATGCTCTCGGACAACTAGGCCAGCCTAATGAGGAAATACTTGATTACCTCTGGAACAAGTAACATTTGGAATTTTGCTTATAGAACATGTTATGCTTATAATATGTTTCCTAACCTAATCCTGAAGTTTGGCACGTCTATTTCAGGACACCCTGTATCCCTGTATATCAAATGTAAGTACCTAAAGAATGTATTATGTAGGCCTACTGTATAAAAAGAAGAACAGAAACCTAAGGAGGGTAACAAGACAACAATCCCTGGCTGCTACTGCTGCTAGACTGACTGGGTACACACACAGAGAGTGTATGTATGTAATATGTATGTACTGTATGTATAGATCATAAATGTAAGTACCTTAAGCATGTATTATACTTGTATACTGTGTATAAATAAGGCGAACAGAAGCCTAAGGGGGATACAAGACCACAAAAACTGGCTACTGGTGCTGGAGACTGACTGGGTATACACACACAGAGAGTATACTGTACATCCATGTACAGTATATAACTATTATGTACGTATATATGTAAGTAGTGTACCTAAAGAATATATTATGTACTGTGTATAAAGAAGACGAACAGAAGGCTAAAGGGGGTACAAAACCACAAAAACTAGCTATACTAATGCTGGAGACTGACTGGGTATACACACAGACAGGGAGTGAAAGTGGTTATAGTAAAGGTGCTCTGACCACACGACCCTATTGTCTCACACCACTTTAGTACATAGACCACTTTCTTAAGGGGGGTCACCGGCGTGTTTGTTTATCTTTCTCTCGTTTTCTCTCTTTCCCTGGCTTGTATCCATTCGGCCCCATTCAGCCAACTGTTTTAAGACGTTTATCCTCATCCAGGTGTCGATTTCTTCCTGGCGAGCAATAGCGATCCAGCATTGTATGGAGAAATCCGGCTTTGCAGGAGACATTTTTCTACCGAAAAATTTACAAATGCTGTCAAAACAAAAATATATATATGCTGGCTTGCTACCGCTCGCTCGCCAGGAAAATATTGACACCTGGATGGGGGTAAACGTCTTGAAACAGTAGGCTGAATGGGGCCTAATGGATACAAGCCAAAGAGAGAGGGAGAGAAAGGTAACAAAAAGCGAGGTGGGCTCCCTTAATTGGCGCACGGGGTCATTTACTCTTGAAGTGAAGGTGTCGGTGGATTTTTTTATTTTTTTGTTATGAAATTTTGCACACATACAGGGGAATATAAGAGATGAAGATCGAAACTGTCCAATTAAAAATGGCTTATTTATTTTCCTAATTTGGTAAACATTAGCATAAAATATAATTATATCACTACTAAGATTTAAAACTTGTCCTACAAAATTCCCTGCATCATCTTGTTTTAGTGTTCAATCAACTCAAAAAAGGTGGTTCTTGAATTTGTTCATGCATTTTTGTTTATATACTATCTAGTTTACTCCATAAGTACTGGCGTTCCTCAGGGATCAGTTTTGGCCCCAACTCTATTCCTTATTCATATCAATGGTCTCCTATCAATAACTCATAACCCAATACATCCCTACGCAGATGACTTAACACTCCACAGTTCCCTTACATTTAGCAGTTCTTTCACGCAGCCTGATATTATCAATACCAAATTAAACACTTCATTTTCTTTGAACCAGGACCTATCTAAAATAAATCAATGGAGACAAATAATATAGTTTCCTTTAATGCAAAGAAAACCAAGAAGATAGAATCTCTCTGATTCCCACATCATTGTTAAGGATATAAATATTCCCACCTCCTCTCGTGTTGATATCTTTGGACCACTTTCACGTTCCATCGCCCCTTTCTCTGTTTCGTCTAATAGGTGCATTTTACAAGGGAAGGAGGATTCCTAGCCACCACCCCCAAAGTAGGAAAAGCAGTACAGGAAAAGAGACAGAATGAAACGGCTAAGATTGAGCAGAGGATGCAAAACCTCACTCTGGACAGGACCAGTCCATGTATACAGTATATATATATATGGGGTAATGGGAATTGGATTACCTCGATATGTAAAGAGTGAATGGAGGTTGCCTGTGCAACTTTTGCTGATGATAGTTTTGACGAGTGATAATGAGTGGTGGGAGTTGCAGGGTTTTAATGTTTGCTAATCATGTTTGGTGCTGTTTGTTGTAACGTGTAATAATAATAATAATGGAGAGTAATGCAGTCATAGC
This sequence comes from Paralithodes platypus, assembly GCA_032716605.1. Taxonomy (NCBI): domain Eukaryota; kingdom Metazoa; phylum Arthropoda; class Malacostraca; order Decapoda; family Lithodidae; genus Paralithodes; species Paralithodes platypus. The sequence goes on along the minus strand of CM064486.1, from coordinate 32,982,373 downwards.
GTGTTAAGTGAAGTTGAATGGTCAGGTTATGAAGAAGGTCAGTTTATTTAAGTATTTGGGATGTGTGATGAGTAAAGATGGGAGTTTGGAGTGTGAAGTGTGAGAGAGGTTATAACAGGTGAGCATGGAAATAAAGAGGTCACTGCATGATGGTGTGGTGATCCCGACAGTGATGTACGGGAGTGAAGCATGGACGTTGACGGAGAGACACAAATCAAGAGTGAAAGGAGTGGAATTGAGTTACTTGAGAAGTTTGTGTGGAGTCACATGGATAAATAGACAGAAAAATGAGGAAGTACAAGACCGTAGATGTGTGATGTGGATATCTCTCTCTCTCTCTCTCTCTCTCTCTCTCTCTCTCTCTCTCTCTCTCTCTCTCTCTCACTCTCTCTCTCTCCTTCCCCCTGCAGATTGCTCATGAACTGTGAGTTTAGCTCATTACTCACTAAGGGTCTTCATTTTTCCATCCTCTTTGTGTGTGTGTGTACGTGTATGTTTATGTGTGTGTGTGTGTGTGTGTGTGTGTGTGTGTGTGTGTGTGTATGTATGTGTATGTGTGTGTGTGTGTGTGTGTGTGTGTGTGTGTGTGTGTGTATGTGTATGTGTGTGTGTGTGTGTGTGTGTGTGCGCTCTCTATATATTTAATACCATTGTGTATGCCATAACGTTATACAGCTACTGTTGTGTGTTATACTCTTATAATTCAGAAGATACTTATACAATCTATTTCTATTAATTTCACTCCAACACCAAACACCCCCAATGAATTTAATGAAAGCATGAACAAAGAAGATATTGTGTTAAGGGAGCCCACCTCGTTTTGTTTTATCTTTCTCTCCCTCTCTCTTTGGATTGTATCCATTCGGCCCCATTCAGCTTACTGTTTTGAGACGTTTACCCCCATCCAGGTGTAAATATTTTCCCAGCATATAAATATTTTTTATTTTGACAGCAAGTTAAATTTGTACATTTTTCGATAGAAAAATGTCTCCGGCGAAGCTGGATTTCTCCATACAATGCTGGCTCGCTATCGCTCGCCAGGAAGAAACCGACACCTAGATGGGGATAAACGTCTTAAAACAGATGGCTGAATGGGGCCGAATGGATACAAGCCAGGGAAAGAGAGAAAAGGAGAGAAAGATAAACAAAAGCTGGTGACCCCCTTTAACAGTGAGAAGACAAAATGCAACGTATAACAGAAAATTATGATATTTACATTCTGAGCACATCATAGAGCCGTGAGCATGAAAGGGTTTGACATCGTAATATCTTCAGCATAAGTTACCTTGTTGTTAGTGTATGTAGATCTAGATCACTAGATCTGTTGTTGCTTGATTTCCTTTGTACTCCTTTGTACTTTGTACTCCTTTATGAAAGTTAATATTAGACAAAATGTATTCAGCCCAGTAAGATGCCTCATACAAATTCTATCTTATATTCATACATTCTTACATTAACCCAAAAGTTTGTCCTTCGTAGTAAACAAGTTGTTGTTCTCATTGGTGATAACATTAATCGAGCAATACATTTGAAGTCATTCTCCTTTTAACTCGAATACAAATGTCTAGCTTAAGCCACCATGGAAATATTTAAAATGTTATCAATCTTCAAGAATTTACTCGATATATTTCTAGATGATATAGAATCCTTCCGATGGTAAATAAAATCGTATATCTTATATTTGTCGGAATATATTAACGCACTGAAACAAAAATACTTTGAATAAGAGACATGTTCCCTAAACTAGAAAAATCGGCTAAAAATATATTTGTAACGAGAATACATAAGAACAGGTGTACTGGAATAGTTATCGAGATAAGATGGGTGTCATTCACAAGCTAAGTAAAGTCCTCTATAGTTAGCCAAAATATTATTGTAGTGAAAGAGTGAACTAAACACAACTATATTGTATGTGGGTCCGCGGTCTCTGTATATATGGTTTATTGGAAATGTAAAAGGCGGGTAATGGAGTTTAAAGTGTGTGTGTGTGTGTGTGTGTGTGTGTGTGTGTGTGTGTGTGTGTGTGTGTGTGTGTGTGTGTGTGTGACAGAGAGAGAGTATGTGTGTGTCTGTGTGTCAGTAACAGAGAGAGAGAGAGTGTGTGAGTGTGTCTGTGTGAGTAAGAGAGAGAGAGAGAGAGAGAGAGAGAGAGAGAGAGAGAGAGAGAGAGAGAGAGAGAGAGAGAGAGAGAGAGAGAGAGAGAATAAATTAAACCAAATAACCAGGTATATAAATATCAAGGTTAGGCCTATGGTAAACTGTAATAGGAAAAGAATGTTACTTGTTACATGGGCAACATAATTAATCAATGCACATATTTCCCAGTAGTATTTCCATGAACTATATATAAAAATAACCTCTTAATCAGTTACACCTAGTTTAAAACCACTGTTCCTTAGATATTAACTAAGTGATGTATTCTACTTTATGTTGATACAATTATAGCGATATATACTGTACATGTAAACACAACTTACTAGGTTAAATGTAACCTAGAAAGTGTAAAATAGGCATAACAGTTGAGAACAAATGTTGCTTATGAATTAAACAAAAGTTGAAAGTCAGGAAAATGTGCAGTAAGAAAGGAACTAATAATAAAGAAAACAGTATAAATGCCATAACAATAAACAGTATAAATGCCATAACAATAAACAGTATAAATGCCATAACAATAAACAGTATAAATGCCATAACAATAAACAGTATAAATGCCATAACAATAAACAGTATAAATGCCATAACAATAAACAGTATAAATGCCATAACAATAAACAGTATAAATGCCATAACAATAAACAGTATAAATGCCATAACAATAAACAGTATAAATGCCATAACAATAAGAAACGAGAGAGTAAAAAATGTGTCCCCAAGAAAAGTGGGCGTTAAGGGAGCCCACCTCGCTTTCTTTCTCATTCTCTCCCTCTCTCTTTGGCTTGTATTCATTCGGCCCCATTCAGCCTACTGTTTTAAGACGTTTACCCCCATCCAGGTGTCAATATTTTCCTGGCGAACGGTAGCGAGAGCCAGCACATATATATTATTGTTTTGACAGCAAGCTAAATTTGTATATGTTTCGATAGAAAAATGTCGAAGCCGGATTTCTCCATACAATGCTGGCTCGCTATCGCTCGCCAGTTATAAATCGACACCTGGATGGAGATAAACGTCTTAAAACAGTTGGCTGAATGGGGCCGAATGGATACAAGCCAGGGAAAGAGAGAAACGGAGACAAAGATTAAAAAAGCAGGTGACCCCCCTTAAGAAAGGACCGTGGAGGGGGGAGGGTTGATGGGTGGGTGGGTGGGGGGGGGGCGTAGCGGAAGTAAACCTACGTAGGAAATGAGTTAATTTTCCGCTTCACTCATATCTCTCTCTCCAGGCTTCTCACTCTCACTCTCTCTCTCTCTCTCTAGATATATACAGTATGCTGTATATATATTTGTTTTCCCCGCTCGATCATCCTTCTGTCTCTCTCTCTCTCTCTCTATTTTCTTCAGCTCGATCCTCCTTCTCTCTCTCACTCTCTCTCTCTCTCTCTTGTGATAGAAAATGCACTACCCCCAGAGATCGCTTTCCCTTCGGCAAACTGGGTGAGCTAGGGGGTTCTATAGTCATGCTCCTATGAAATGAGCTACAAGGTGGTGTCCCTCGCCCTGTGCGGTGTTGTCAAATATTCAAAGCTTTAACAACAAATTTTAGTTTTTCAGGCTATTAACAAATTAATTTTAGCTTTTATGACTACCGTATATATATTATATTACAATTTTTAAAGGTTATGTGGTGTTAAGAAACATATCATTTTAAGCATATATAGAAGGAATTTATACAACATATGGCACACTATTTAGAACATGCTGCCATTTTTCTGGGGACAGCTATAAATAGATTTAAGGAATGGTAGGATATGCGACGTTGCCAAGTAATGTCAATGCGGTTCTGTTGGCTACGCACGCACTCACACACACCCCTACAGATACACACACAAACACACACATACATACACAATCTCCAAAATGCAATATAGCACAATGTAATCCCATCAAAAGAGAGAGAGAGAGAGAGAGCTGGATACGAGTAATGGCAACGCTTTAAATGGCCTCAAACTACGACAACAATATCACCCAGGTCAGACGGTCACTATAGTCCAACAGATCTTAACAGGCGGTCCTACCTGCGGTTACTCCCTTTACATTGGTGCCACATGTATAATCCCTAACAACGAAAATATATTATTTTCGGTATTAAGTACCTTAAGTCGGTTTGAAATGCTCAGGCTATTTCTACAGGTACAAAAAAGCTTTATTGTTTTATAATTAATTCGCTTATTAGTAAATTCAATGGACATTGTATACAGGTTGGCAACATGGCTACCGCGACGTTGTCAGACGTCGGCCAAAAAAACTCATCACAAATTTCACCTGATGGCGCGCTGCCAGGCGCACGAAATTTATACTCTCACTTCATTTCATTCCTGACTTTGACACCATCCACAATGGAAGCCGCTCCAAATCGCCCCACCACTTGCATAGTCAGACAAAACAGATGGTACAGATGGTACAGAGGGGAAACCTCTTAAAAAAAAATGCACCGAAACTTTTACCTCTTGGGTGGTGTGGAAAAAAAGTAAAAATATAAAATGGTAATATAATACCAGTACATACATACGTACATACATATACATATATATATATATACAGTATATATATATATATATATCGAACCGTCGACCATCAGGACGATAGCCGACGCTTTAATCAATTACACCACGGCCGACTGCCGTGGTGTAATTGATTAAAGCGTCGGCTATCGTCCTGATGGTCGACGGTTCGATCCCCACTGAGAGACTAGAAACATTTAGTGGCTCACGTGTATTTGTGATATATTGAGAGAGAGAGAGAGAGCGAGAGCGCCACAAAACTGGGTGGGGGGGGGAATAAAGTGGATGCAAGTGTGGTGTGGTGTATGCGGGGGGGGGGGGGGGGTAGAGTGGTGTGGGGGTGGGGGGGGGGGGGTGAGTGGTGTGTGGGGGGGGGGTGAGGTGTGTAGGGTGAGTGAGAGAGAGAGATAAATAATAATATAATTTATTATAGCAGCAATAATAATCTATGCATTCATGTGGGCTACACAGTCTTACACATACAGTATATAGAGAGAGAGCCGATCTCCCTACATTGACCTTGAACGGGGGGGGGGGGGGGGTAGCGGGAGTAATTTGGAAAGGTTGTCGTACGGAAAGGATCAAGTGGACAGGTGGCACCAGTGTAAAGATAGGTGACCACGCCCATAACCGCCTGTTTAGGTCTGTAGGACTATAACCCTCATTCATAGCGCGACCACCATGGAAGGAAAAACTCGCAAAAGTTACTCTCATCTTCATAGCCAGGCAAGGGAGATGCTCTACAATGTAAATAGGTATATACAAATATAGCCTACCTATTATTTCGTTTCTGTAACTTTTATACAAGAATACCAATAACCCTTCCAGACATAAAAATTTCTTTTACATTTATTTCAAGTTTCCCTTCTAAATGTGGTTTTCCTTGGTTTCCCGTTTTCTAAAAGGTTTGTTTTGTAGAAATGTGTCAACACCGCACAGGGCGAACCTTGACCTCCTTGGAGCTCATTTCAGTTGAGTTTGACTATAGGAAAAAAAATAACCCTGTTCAGGTAGTTTTATTTAATGCCAGATCAATAAAGAATAAAATCTCTGAACTTCAGAATGCTTTGATGTAGTGGCTATCACTGAATCCTGGATATACAGTGATACCAGAGAATATGTTGGGGAATTTTAAATACCTGGATATAGATTGTTCCACAAAGACCGAAACATGCAGGAAGGGGACGGAATTCTTATGCACATCAGAGATTTTTAAAATCCAATTGACTGCAAGATTAGGTCAGAACATGAACTGTTAGGAGTAGACTTCAATCTAGGTAACTCTATCTATAGGGTTGTTCTGGTGTACAGGCCTCCACATACATTTTTTGAAAAAGATGAAGTTCTGTACACAAGACTTAGTGGTCTTATCGATGGCGAAACCAGTGGGATCTAGGTGACTTTGATTGCCTGATAATTATTATTTTTTTTTCTATATTCCAACTACTCCCTCTCGGGCATAGGCTGATAGCCTTTACACTCTACCGCTGAACACGGTGAGGCCTGTGAGGTCTTGCTCCAGTCTAGGGAGTGAGACATGCGAAGCTTCACTGCTCGAAGCAATCCCATCTCTGAAGCCGCCTCGCCTCTGCGTTTCACAGTCTCATTCCCCACACTCGGACCCTCACTCTCAGAACGCCACCTATTGAGCAATTAACTCACTAGGCATTGCCCCCTGTAGCATATTTTTGAATATGGGAATATTCATACAATGCTATTTAATCAGAGAACAATGAGGGTATGTTTTGGCATTTCGGTGTGCTGTGGTAATGCACTGATGCTAGGTACAGCACAAATTCCATCCCAATAATATCTTCCCATTGACATATTGGGATTCGAACCCGGGTCCATTGGATTACCAGTCCAGTGGCAAGACCACTCCGCCACACCTCCCCTAAGCAAGAGCTGCTGATACTGAAGATAGGCGTCTTGTGGACTCTGCCACAGATAACCTTTTGATTCAGTGGGTGAACAAGCCAACTAGAGGCAACAATATACTAGATCCTGTGTTTACCGCTGAAGAAGAAAGTGTGACCAGATTATCTGTTGGGGAATCACTCGGAGGTAGTGACCACCTTTCACACCTTTTGCAGCAGACCCACCAGTCCTCAGAGTACGAAGCTAGATTTCCGTTGAGTAAAAATTGAAGGTCTTTGGGGTAGCTTATCCCAGATCAGACTTGAGGGTGAGGATGTAAATGCCATTCGGTGCTAATTCAAAGAGCAGTTTATAGATCGACAAGCTGCATTCGTTCCCACTAAACTTACCTCAACCAAAATGGTTCACAAGTGAAATAGCTTTAGGATTTAGAAAGAAAACTCAGAACCAGAGATATCTAGATTCCTTCAAAAATATGTGTAGGAGTGGAATCGCTTATAAAGGAAGCGAAGCAGAATGATAAACTCAGGGTTGCAGACCTATGCAAAGAGAGTCCTAAAGAGTTCTTCAGCTATGTAAACAGTAGAAAGCCATTCAAAAGTAGGATTGGACCTCTAAAGGATCGAATAGGCCAACTACAAACCTCTGACACTGAAATTTTGCCTCAGTATTTACATGACATGACAAGTCCAGGATTTGTCTATGTGGGTGAAGTTTTTATCATAATTCGAAGTACCCTGGAGGATAGGCAAGTTAAATAGAGTCAAGTCATCTAGCCCAGATACTTTTCTTCCCCAAGTTGTAACAAAAAAGTGTGAGATGAAATTGCAGAAATCTTTAATAGATCACTAGAAACTGGAGAGGTACCTGAAGACTGGAAACTGGCCAATGTGACCCCAGTCTTCAAGAAAAGGGATCGTAAGTATCCCAGAAATTATCTGCCAATTAGCTTGACTTCTATCATAGTATAACTTTTAGAAGGGATACTAATAGACCACCTGGAAATCCACAACTTAATTACAGATTCCCAACATGGATTCAGGTAACAATTTACTGGAATTTGTCCACAAAATGCTGAGTATGGCAAGAGTAGATCCATAGACATCCTTTAATTAGATTTTCAAATAGCTTTTGACAAAGCTCCGCATTGCAGGCTAATGTCAAAAGTGACGGCACTAGGTAACAATACAGATGTCACAAATATAAATAGGAAATGGATAACTGCTCTGGTGAAGATATTTTAAGTATGGACCCTCGTCCTGACTGTATGTGGTTCGATCCTGGATTAGGGCAAATTAAAAAAATAAAAGATAATAATTAAAATCATAACAAAAAATAAATAAATAAATAAATAATGATAGTACCTTTTCCATCGCTTGCTTTTCGCTTGCTTCTCTCTCTCTCCCTCTCGCCTCACTTGACCTTCTTCCTCAGTACCGGACCAAGTTACCCTCCACTGCCCTCGCCGCTTCCCCTCCATTAGTCTCTGCTTTGGCAAACCCTCTTTCATCCTCAAACCCTTATATTGTCAGGCATCACCCTCCTAATTCATTTAGACAAGCACGTACACACATAAATACATACACATATTGCAAACATACAAGCATACACACACAAACGCCCTGTGCTGCACTGTATGTATATAAGGTGTACAGTTTGTTATAGAAGAGTGCACAAAATATGTAGTGGCATCAGAGGCAGACTGAGGATAATTTTCGTTGTACAATGTGCAGTGGTAGTCGGGGTGTTGTAGAATCAGTGTATGTGTGTGTGGGTGGCGGGGGGGGGGGGGGAGAGCGGGACTCTCTATTGGCGAGGAACGCTTAGGATGTGTGGATATCTGCTGTTTGGGTAATATGTGGCATACGGCATACCGCCCCACACACTATACATACCATAGGGGGGGGGGGGGGGGGGGGGGGGGGACCAATAACTAGGCTGTGTGTACGCGGGCAGGGGGAGGTCGGAAGATCTCAACCCACTTCAAGCCAACCCGCAAAAAGAAGAACAAGACGAAGACTATGAGGGAGGGACAGAGGTGATTTACAGTATATTACTTGAGAGAAAACTGGCTGGAAAATGGGCAACTGTTATCTCTCCTAACCATGAAAGGGTCCTCTGGTTGTGCCAAGGGAAGCTTATGTACAATATGGGCAAGAAGTGAAATGTAATGTAATGTAAGTGTAATGTGAGACAGGGCAAGTAAGGAAGGAGAGGAGGGTGTACGCAGGCAAGAGTGCACAGATACGAGGATGGTGAGTTGGATGTGTAGGGCTTGATTGACTGATAAGAGCTGAGAATAGAGTATTGAGAGAGAGTAGTAGTATTTGAAATATTGGCGAGGTAATGCAAATTAGTAGATCAAAATACTTTGGACATAATGATAGAATTAAAGAGGCTAATTAGATGAGGAAAGCTACCAACATGATTGTGAAAGGTCGTGTACCTAAGAGAAGCCCCAAGAAGAATTAGAGGGTCGTACTGCGGAAGGAGCTACAGGCCAGGGAACCGAATAGAGAGATGGTCCTATACTCGGTTTCTTTCCAGCAAATTTCTCGATACTTAATGGACAAATATTATACTACTATGTCTCTGCATCATATTAAGACCGAGTTTATATAATCACCACCAAATTTCACTACAAAATCTTCAAAATAATTGAGAAATCTTGATGGGAAGTTTGCATTTTTTCGTCAGTTATGGTAGAAACATAGCATAAATGGTGACACATGGAGGGCTGCTAGCAGATGATAGATCTAAACACGCTAATATGGGAATGGGTATTTACAATTGAAACGTAATATCAATCCAGATGAATATAATTATGGACATTGTAGTTAATGGTCTGAATAGAAAAGAAAAGAAAGAAAGAAATCACCTCCAGGATATTCATTCACCGCTTGTATGTAATCCGAATTAAGCCTATTCCGGAATGGGAAAATTTTCGGTGATAAAGGAAGAAGTATAAAGGAATACCATTGGCTTTAATACCTATGCTTTGGAGTGAAACTAAATTGTATGAATGAGACAGTTGACTTCTGTTAAATCTCTTAAGGGAAAGCTAAAGACCCTTCTCTTTCAGAAAAGCTAATATTTTGAAAATTGTCAATATCGTGAACAACGAGCTAAAACTTATAATGTTCATGTTTTGGGAAGTCCATTAGGGGAGATTTCAGTTAAGGGTTTATATTCTGGACCCCCATCTCCTGCATGTTTAGCCTCATTAGTTTTTTTATATTTTACGACGTTCGCCCGATTAGCTTGGCGATTGTATGACCTTTCACCCGATATCTGTCAATTTTAAGACGTTTTGTGTCATGCAGGTGTGGATTTTTTCCTGGTGAGCGAGAACGAACCTGTAATTTAGGAGGAAAGGCCGTTGCCCGAACATTTTCTACCGAAAAATGTACAAATTTATCTAGGGGGTGATTTTTTTATAGCTTGATGGAGGTCTAGGGTGGAAACGAAACGCATAATAAAATGATAAACCATTAAGCAAATAAATACGCCCAAGTTATATCTTGAGTAATACACGTGTTCTGTACGAAAGTAATATTATACAATAAAATGCAAGTACAGTACAGGTCAAGGATTATTCTTAAAATGACAGGCTCGCCATCGCTTGCAGGGAAAACATCGACACCTAAATGGTACGAAAGGTCTTAATATTGACAAAGAAATGGAATGTAAAGTCTTAAAATCGCCAAACTAATGAGCCGAACGTCTTAATCTAAAACTCAATGGGTCCAAACACGAAGGAGAAAGGGGGTCAGATAAAAACCAGCCCATCTCCCCTTAATAAAAAAAAAAAAAAAAAAAAAAAAAAAATCCTTCTCTCATTTATCTACCATGAGCTTTTATCCCACCGTAGTTTGTCCTTGCTGTCAGTACGGTAGTTCCAGCTCCCTGTTTTCCTAGCTCACCTTTTTGTCCACCCTGATAATACAATTGTATTCACCCCTAACAGGGCTTACTGCTTTTTCCGAACTTTTTTTTTTTTTTTAGAAGTTCGACCTTTTTTTATTCCTCCCCAACCTGTTTTCCAGTCATTGCCTTTGTCTATTTTCTCTCCCAGTTTAGTGTCTGTATTTATGAACATCGACGATACAGGTCAAGTGGAGAGGGCTATAGGCAGCGTCTATGTGTTAGTGAACATTTGGTTATGTGAATAATATTCTCTCTCTCTCTCTCTCTCTCTCTCTCTCTCTCTCTCTCTCTCTCTCTCTCTCTCTCTCTCTCTCTCTCTCTCTCTCTCTCTCTCTCTCTCTCTCTCTCTCTCTCTCTCTCTCTCTCTCTCTCTCTCTCTCTCTCTCTCTCTCTCTCTCTCTCTCTCTCTCTCTCTCTCTCTCTCTCTCTCTCTCTCTCGCCACCATCCCCCTGCAGCAAGCATGAACCACTCTTTTCACTCAACCATTTCTCATCGTCTCCGTCATTTATTTTGATCACGTAATGGGGTGGTGCTTGGTTTTAGGTCTATATATATATTTATTAATTTATTTGTTTAGTTTCCTCGCTAGACCTTCATCAAGCTTAGAAAAACACCCCCTAGACCCACTTTCAAGATAAATGTGTACATTATTCGGTAGAAAAAAATTCCGGCCGAAGGCCGGTTTCTTCTAAAATTAGAGGCTCGCTATCGCTCGCCAGGAAAAAATCGACACCTAAAGGGCACGAAAGGTCTTAATATTGATACAAAAATGAGACGAAAGGTCTCAAAATCGCCAAACTAACGGAACGAACGTCTTAAAACCTCAAAACTAATATGCTAAACATGAGGGAGAAGGGGGTCCGGAAAAAGCGAGTACTACCCCCTTAATAAACACAATTTTCTCTTTGTTCATCTTCAATCCCCTCTCATTCTTCAAGTAACTGTTCGCTCTCTTCTCTAAAGCCATGTCTCATCAATTCTCGTTTGGTAACTTCAGAATTAAACGTATAAAGTTATGAAACAAAGGTCACGACTGCATAAGTGTGTACGTGTATTTATATTATAACGCACACACACACACACACACGGACCCCCCCCCCCCCTTTTTACTCCATAACTTTCTTTTAATTCATATATATTTTGTTTTCACCAACCAACTTCACTTCTAAACTCAATTAATGAAATCAACAAATAAATGTGGCACTCCAAGGATTCGAACCTAGGATACTCACACCGAAATTCCGCCTAACCACCCAACCCTTCCCTATATACCATCAACCCCTATAACCATCACCATCATCATTAGCTCTACCCCTCCCTACCAACAGGGCAAGGAATCCAAAAACATATACAAGGGGATTTAAACCGGCGTCACACGAACAGCTTAGCGGCGGACTGTATCGGAGTCACAGTATCGGAGTCACAGTATCGGAGTCAAAATATTCTAACCTAAAAGATCATATGTGAGCAATATAAGGGGGAATGATTCACTTTGTTGTAGATGTTTTCATGTATTTGTTATTTTTCTAGTTTCCTCCGTAGACCTCCTCAAACTTTAAAAACAACCCCAGGATCATCTTTCAAGCTAAATTTGTACATTTTTCGGTAGAAAAATGTCCCGGTCGAAGGCCAATTTCCCCCTAAAATTACATGCTCGCTGTCGCTCGCCAGGAAAAAAATTGACACCTAAATGGCACGAAATGTCCTAATATTGACAAAGAAATGGGGTGAAAGGTCTTAAAATCACCAAACTAATAGGGCGAACGTCTTATAATTACAAAACTAAAGGGGCTAAGCATGAGGGAGAAGAGAGGGTCCCCCCAAAAAAACGACCATCTCTCCTTTATCTCCATGGTGACGGTAATATCGTGATGACTTGAATTATTCCGGTCTCCAATAGTTAAAGGCATCAAGGATATCCACTTCTTCTCAGTCTCCCCTTAACACTTCTTCTTCTTCTTCGTTTCTCGTCTTCTTCTTCTTCTTCTTGTTCTTCTTGTTAACCTTGTTTCTTCTTCTTCTTCTTCTTCTTCTTGTTAGCCTTGTTTATTCTTCTTCTTCTTCTTCTTCTTCTTGTTAGCCTTGTTTCTTCTTCTTCTTCTTCTTCTTCTTCTTGTTAGCCTTGTTTCTTCTTCTTCTTCTTCTTCTTCCTCTTGTTAGCCTTGTTTCTACTTCTTCTTCTTCTTCTTCTACCTTTTCTTCATCAATATCTTCTTATTCTTCTTCATCTTCTTCTTCTACATTTTCTTCATCATTATCATCTTCTTCTTCTTCTTCCTCTTCTTCTTTTTCTTCTTCTTCTTGTGAGAATGTATCTTGCTCCTTCTTCATTCATCCAACCTTCCCCTATACTGCAAATTACCCTCACGCTCCCAGGTGTCATAATTACCCTCACGCTCCCAGCAGGTGTCATAATTACCCTCACGCTCCCAGGTGTCATAATTACCCTCACGCTCCCAGCAGGTGTCATAATTACCCTCACGCTCCCAGGTGTCATAATTACCCTCACGCTCCCAGGTGTCATAATTACCCTCACGCTCACAGGTGTCATAATTACCCTCACGCTCCCAGGTGTCATAATTACCCTCACGCTCCCAGGTGTCATAATTACCCTCACGCTCCCAGGTGTCATAATTACCCTCACGCTCCCAGGTGTCATAATTACCCTCACGCTCCCAGGTGTCATAATTACCCTCACGCTCCCAGGTGTCATAATGTGAGTAGAGTAAAAGACATCGTTTGTGATGGAGGCTGGAGGAGTAAAGCCGGCATCACACGATCGCTTTTTCCCTCAACATTTTTGCTCTCAACACTGGTCTGGCAGCTTATGAGGTCAAAATTTTTAACTATTTCGGTGACCTAAATTCATCCATCACCAGTCTAGTTTCCGATACCAGCGCAAATTATTCCAGAAACGTTGCCAGAATTGTTTTTGATTATTGAATGTTGACTATATAATATCTCTCGTGTGATACCGGCTTAAGGGGACAGTGGCTGTTTGTTTGGTCTATTAATTCATTAATTTATATATATATTTTGTTTTCAGTTTCCTCCCTAGACCTTCATCAAGCTTAGAAACCCCCCCCCCCCCTCCCCACCCCCAGACCCCCCTTCAAGATAGATTTGTACATTTTTCGGTAGAAAAATGTCCCGGCCAAAGGCCGATTCCTCCTAAAATTACAGGCTCGCTACCGCTCGCCAGGCAAAAATCGACACCTAAATGGCACGAAGGGTCCTAATATTGACAATGAAATGGGGTGAAAGGTCATAAAATCCCCAAACTAATGGAACCAACGTCTTAAAATCTCAAAACTAGTGGGGCTAAACATTAGGGAGACGGGGGGGGGGGGGTCCAGAAAAACGGTCTGTCTCCCCTTAACAGCCATATAGTTTGAGACGGAGGCTATAATGTAAGTTCCGATATATATAGATAGATAGCCGGAGAGCAGTTTATCCCACGGGGCAAGGTATATATATACTGTATATATATATATATATGCAGCACTTCCTATATTATACCAGATCACACTATACAGTATATAGCCTGCACATATACTAGTTTGTTCAGCTTATAGGGGATAGTGGCTGTTATTTTGGTCTATTAAGTAATTTATTCATTCATTTTTAGCTTCCTCGCTAGACCTCCCTCAAACTTAGAAAAACACCCCTAGAAAATGTGTACATTTTTTGGTAGAAAAATATCCCGGCCGATGGCCTATTCCTCTTATATTTACAGGCTCGCTATCGCTCGCCAGGAAAAAATTTGACACCTAACTGGCACGATAGGTCTTAAAATTGACAACGAAATGGAGCTAAAGGTGTTAAAATCGCCAAACTAATGGGCCGAACGTCTTAATATCTCAAAACTAATGGGGCTGAACACGAGGGAGAAAGAGGTCCCGAAAAACGACCCAGCTCCCCTTAATGACAGACGATACCCTCCACATTCCAGTTTGTACAGGTTAATGACAGGCCAGGACCGTGCGTGTGTAGGCGGCCTTATACACAAATCATCCCCATCCCTCACCACCCACACCACGCCCACGCCCACGCCCACCTTCCGTCACCCACAATCACCCACTTACACCCGCCCACCTCTACCTCACCCACCCCCACCCCACCCACCTCTACCCCACTCACCTGTACCCTACTCACCTATACCCCAATCATCTCTACCCCACTCATCTCTATCCCACCCACCTCTACACCACCCATTTCAACGATGCGGTGAAGGATTTTCGGAGAAGAAATCGACTCAGCACAGGACAACCAGGAAGGAGGACCGAAGACAGCGAGGACGGCAATCTACAAAGGAATTAAATACTAATCCGTTAAGAACCGCGAATTTGGATAAAGCTCCACCAACACGACCCAAATTCAAAACCGTCAGTGATAACGACCGAGGACCGAGGACAGCTATGAATGTAAATGTAGATCCGACCAGAACCAAAAATTCGATGAAAGAACGATCTGCGAGTTCTAAAACCGCAACTTTAAAGGTTTTCTATGCAAACGCTCGTAGCATACGCAATAAATTTTCAGATTTAGAGGAACTAGTGTTTACAGAAAATTATGATGTGATTGGCATAACAGAATCTTGGCTCAATACACAAGATAGAGACTTTTTAGCAGAGTATTCACTTCCCGGTTATGTAATGTTTGAGAACAGCCGAATAAATAAAAATGGAGGTGGCGTTTTATTTTATATCAAAGAAAGTCTTAACCCGACCCTCGTGTCAAAACCTCAAATTGTGAACGTCGACACATCTTTTGTGCTAATAAAGAATAATAAAGGTACAAAAATAATACTTGCTTTAATATACAGACCTCCAGCTCAATCAGTGCAAACTGACCGAGAAATTTACGAACAAATTGCAGATGTAAGTAACTCACAAGATACCGTAATTTTTGGCGACTTTAATTTACCTGTGACCAAGTGGGGCGATACTCTTACTTCACACTCCGGACATGACTTGTATACGAACTTGCAAGAGAGTTCGCTTTATCAATTTGTTCGAATGCCGACCCGTGGTAATAACGTTCTTGACATTGTACTTGCAACAAAAGAAGAATTGATAGAGAATTTGAATGTTGGTGATGAATTCAGTAACAGCGACCATCGTACGATAACTTTCACTTTAAAGTTTACTAGTAACGAACCAAATAGTAGCATCGAAAAAGTCCCTAATTTCAAGAAAGCAAACTTCCATAAACTTAGAGCTATGTTTAAAGAAACTGACTGGAGCTTTTTAATTAACAATAACGACATAAATACATCTTGGAAGTTATTCGAAACCACTTACCTAAAAGCAGTGCAAGACTGCATACCATCGAAAATACGGCGTCCAGGCCATAATAATAAGCCCAAATGGTGGAATAAAGATATTTCAAACTGCCTGCTTGCTAAAAAATTTGCTAATGATAGATTAAAATCCTCACAAAATGACGAAGAACGGGTGAAATTTGTAGAGCTACGACGCAAAGCCAAAAAGTTAATTAAGCAAAGTAAAAAGACCTTAGAGTTACATATTGCGAATCAAAGTAAAACAAACCCGAAAGAATTCTATAGTTATATCAGAAAGAAAAAAGTAGTTACTTCAACTGTTGGACCGTTAGTCGATGAAAAAGGAGAATACACCAAGACGAAGTACAAATGAGTAATGCCCTCAATACCTTCTTTGCATCAGTTTTTACAACAGAAGACCTCAGTGATATCCCTACACCATCGCCGATTCAGATTGATAAGTCAGATGTTCTAAGCAATATCACCGTTACAGAGAGAGAAGTATTGAATTGTTTAGATAAACTCAAGGTAAATAAAACGCCAGGACCTGATACAATCTCGCCTAGAGTTCTAAAGGAAGCTAAGAATGAGCTCTCCAAACCACTGACATTACTATTCAATAAATCCTTGCAGTCTGGAACTATGCCTGATCAGTGGAAGCTAGCCAACGTAACACCGATATTAAAAAAGGCAGCAAATCCCTACCCAGTAACTATCGTCCAATTAGCTTAACCTCAGTTGTATGTAAAATGCTAGAAACGGTCATACGAGACAGACTCGTAAATCACTTAGAGGAAAATAACATACTTAAAGATACTCAACACGGCTTTCGTAAAAAACGTTCCTGTTTAACAAACCTCTTAGACTTCTTCCACGATATCCTCAACCTCTACGATGAGAGTAAAGCTGTAGATATTATATACCTTGATTTTCAAAAGGCCTTTGACAAAGTTCCCCACAAACGTTTACTGCTAAAACTAAAAGCGCATGGAATACAAGACGGTGTGTTGAAATGGATAGAAAATTGGCTCAGCAACAGAAAGCAAAGGGTAGTCATAAACGGTAAGGCATCTAAATGGACCAATGTAAGTAGCGGGGTACCCCAGGGATCGGTACTAGGACCAATTCTCTTTCTAATTTACATCAACGACATAGATGAGGGTCTCACCTGCACAATCTCAAAATTTGCTGACGATACAAAAATTGCAAATAGCGTACTCTCAAAAGAACAAGTTGACGATATGCAACACAATCTAGATAAATTGTCATGTTGGGCCCAAATTTGGCAAATGAGTTTCAATGCGGATAAATGTAAAGTACTACATGTCGGATACCTAAATGAGAAAGCAAACTATTCGATGAATGGCACTCAGCTTAAGAATGTAAACAGAGAAACTGATCTGGGAGTAACAATATCGAGTAACCTAAAACCGAGTCAACAATGTTCAGAAGTTGTTAAGAAGGCAAACAAAATAATTGGCTTTATAGGCAGGTCATTTGAGCATAAATCCAAAGAAGTTATCCTAACCCTTTACAATTCCTTAGTCCGCCCTCTTCTGGAATACTGCGTTCAATCCTGGTGCCCTTATTACCAAAAAGATATAAACAAGCTAGAACGAGTTCAACGTAGAGTTACTAAAATGATACCTAGCCTAAAGAACAAACCATACGAAGAGCGTCTTAGAGAATTAAATCTATTTCCTTTAACCCAGCGCAGATTAAGAGGCGACTTAATTCAAGTGTTCAAAATCATCAAAGGCATCGACAATATGAACTGTAGTAAGTACTTCACTATCGACCAATCTAATTACACGCGGGGAAACGGTTGCAAAATTATTGGTAAATCTTTTAACTCGCACGAATCTAAGAATTTCTTCTTCAATCGAGTTGTCAACTTGTGGAATGGGCTTCCCCGAGACGTTATAGACTGCAGCACCGTTGATTCATTTAAATTCCGCCTAGACAAATATCTCGCATCAAACCCGCGACTGACTGCGTTTGTAAATGAATAACTTTATCCTCCCCTCAGTTACTAACCCATATGTCCCCTACTAACTTCCTAGTCCTGCCACGTTAGTGGCAGGGCAGTAGTTCCCTTTCCAATGTTCCCTTACCCACTCTAAACCACTGTTTGGACACTTGATCCTCAGTGTTTTGGAGGACAAGCAACCTAGAAGGGTCACTAGACCTGTTGTTGCTTGATTTCCTTTGTACTCCTTTGTACCTCCACCCCACCCACCTCTACCCTACTCACCTGTACCCCACTCATCTCTACCCCACTCACCTGTACCCCACTCACCTCTATCCCATCCACCTCTACGACACCCACCTCCACCACACTCACCTGTACCCCACTCACCTGTACCCCACTCACCTCTATCCCATCCACCTCTACACCACCCACCTCCACCACACTCACCTGTACCCCACTTACCTGTACCCCACCCACGACCTCTTATTAACCTCGATCCTAGGCTTGTGGTTAGTTCTGTAATAAATTATATAATACTACACTCCCACTCATTGTACAAGTTCCTAGGTCACCCATACTTATCATTATGCAAATCACAGAAGCTGGTTTATGGATGTAATTACATTAGGAATAATAAGCAGCTCTATTAACCACTTCTGCGACTTACTATCGTGTCGTTACTTTGATGTTTTTCTGGCTAACGTTTGACGATCTTGCATTGCTTAAGAAGTACTTTTAGGAATAAAACTACCTAAATCAACTCTCTGACAGCTTCCTCAACTGAATAAAATCGTCTAATGATAGTCAGAACGAAAATATATGAAATGAGGCATCACCTTATGCTGAGAGAGTTGAAATCGTCTAACGGTAACTGGCCTATTAGTCGATGGCCCAGACCTCGAAATCACAGGAATCGGAATCGGTACTATCATAAGGGCGACACATTTTCACCATATAATTAACCATTTGAGGATTATGACGCGTTTTGACCGTTTATTCTGGCTATTATTAGACGATTTTATTCAGATTAGGAAGGGTACGGTGAAGTCTGAGGGTTAACTGAGATAGTCTTCACCCTAATAGTTTCCACAGATGCTGCCTGAGCTGTAAAAAATCGTCTAATGATAGTCTGAATAAACTGTTAGAATCCGTCAGTCTTTCACCATACTCTCCAAAGAACGGCTATTATTTTACATGGGGACTCAATGGTCAAGGTTATTATATTAAAATAAACATCCCCACAAAAATACCAATAAATGTGTTGCAGATAATAATTGTAGGTATAACATCCTCACACCAATACCAATAAATGTGTTGCAGATAATAACTGTAGGTATAACATCCTCACAACAATACCAATAAATGTGTTGCAGATAATAGCTGTAGGTATAACATCCTCACAGCAGTACGAATAAATGTGTTGTAGATAATAATTGCAGCTATAACATCTTCAAAATAATACGAAAAGGTGTGTTGTCGATAATAATAATAAAAAACTAAAAACAATCTCTGACGGGACTGATTTTCCCCCTGGCTCATGAAGTATACAACCTTTTTCAGTACCTGTGCCGTCCTTTTCATTTTATGCTGGTTACTATTAGACGATCTCATTCAGTTTAAGAAGAGCCTCTAGCAATTAACAGGCATCGAACTATCTAAATAAAACAAATCCTTCTTAAGCCGCACAAAATCGTCTAAACATAGCTAGAATAAATTAAAACAAGACGTCGCCAGTACAGAAGGGGTTAATGTAAAGTGTCGGGCTGGGGTTAGAAGGGTTAGAGAGGAACGAGGGCTCTGGTTCCATGTAAGCGGGTCTCTGTAATTTGGAGGCGGAGCTACACCCATATATCACGACTGGCTCGGGGGTAGTCTGGGAGCAGTGTGGCACTTTGCGTGACACACACATACACACATACTCACTCACTCACTCACTCTCTCTCTCTCTAAGTGGGTGAGCGCACACACAGCACACGTACGCATTTGTTTTTCCGATTCATTTGATTGATGGCTAAGTGTGGGCCTTGGCGGACACTTCATTAATCTTGCCAGGGACCATTAATGTAATTCAAAATACTACTGTTTCTACCTGTTGATCTTGGATGACGTTATTGAGCTAATGTAAGCTTTTAAAAGGGGTCAACAAATATATGTGCCACATTTTAAGCCGCTTACTGCATAAATTGAACACAAGATCCGCCTGCGTGAGCTTCCCTATTGCAGTTGGCATATATGGGTGTACACCTGAGATAAATAAACAACACTCTATGTTTCTGTAATAAGTTTGCAAATGGTCTGCCACTAAAGTTGGAGAGGTGCAAGATAATAAATACAGTATTGGCCAAGTCATTTCCAAATCAGCCTATTCACTATTGAGAACAATGTATAAGAAATCTAATTAGCAGTGACCTAAAGTTCTGCAAGCAGTGTACTGAAGTAGAGGAGGAAGACTAGAAACTGCCAGACTATATTAAGCTTCGGTTTGGTATATGAATGATATAGTACTTATGATGTGCAATGTTGTGCTTAATATCTCAGGAAATATATAGTATGAACGAATTACCCTCGGAAGTGGTATTAGTTCTTCAGTACAGAAGTTTCTAGCGAGACCAGGTAGTACAGTATAATGTACAAATCAACAAAACTTATGCAACCAACAATATGAGAAAATGAGAAGGTGTACGCTTCATGCGTCGTAGCGCAATGACATAAACTTCAGAAACGTGGCCTGTCAAAGCGGATGATATCAATAGAAAGGAACGTAACGAGATAAGAATGGTGAGATGGATGTGTGGTGCCAAACTGCATGATAGAATAGCTCGTGAAGAGCTGAGGAGAAGGTTAGGTATGAAGGACGTGA
Organism: Paralithodes platypus; assembly: GCA_032716605.1. Classification (NCBI taxonomy): domain Eukaryota; kingdom Metazoa; phylum Arthropoda; class Malacostraca; order Decapoda; family Lithodidae; genus Paralithodes; species Paralithodes platypus. Next base: position 32,961,791 of record CM064486.1, on the reverse strand, counting down.
AACCGGAACCGTACTTCGTGTGGACCACTTGGTCTTTTTCTTTTGTATGTGCATGAAGGAGACAAAAGGAAATGCTGCCTGCAACAAGTGCCCCCCCCCCCCTCCCCAAGGCCGAAAGAGTAACAGAGAACCAAAATCAAGGTACTGTACATTAGAGGTAATATAGGTGTGTTGAAAAGAAGCGTGGTGTGCTCGTTAAGTGTAGTAAAATGAATAGGAGGAAGTGTTTGCGAGAGTAAGCTGGATCACTCTGTGTAGGTGAGGAACAAATATAAACAGTGGGGAAAGCCAGGCAAATGAAACAGGAGTTCCAGCAACTCCTTACCATATACCTATATGACTTCCCCTGGGTACTACCCTGCTCGATTGGTGCCTACAATCTCCCCACATACTGTTCATGTATGTATGTACATTGTACAGTATGTATGTAATATAGCTGTAAATATTAATTCATTCTCTCTCTCTCTCTCTCTCTCTCTCTCTCTCTCTCTCTGTCTCTGTCTCTCTCTCTCTCTGACTGACTGACTGTTGATTCACAATTACCTGGCCCCACATTTCTCACGTACGCCCCAGCGCTGAACAACCAGTAAACGAGAAACAACTTCCTGAAACACCGGGAGCGCTACCTTCAGTCCTGACATTAACGTTCTCATATCTTGCTGCTAATTAGAGCTGACAGTTTCATAATTGTTCAGGTTCCTTTGTAATACAGAAGAATTGAAAGCGCATCCTAGTAGGCTGCAACACCGCTACCCTTCCGTTCTACTTCAGCAGAGGACATAATTATATCAAGCATGCAAAGTTTGGTCCGAGGCCAAAATTTCGCAGTAATAGGCTCGTGGATGTTTGCAATGGGGGGGGGGGGACAACATACGGGGAAAAGTGGGTGATGACATCATCCAATGTTTCAATAATAGCCAAAAGTTAACAGGTACTTATAGTTTTCAAATTATGTTCATATTAATTCATACATTATCGAAATAATCAGTGATCAGTTCAAAAAACACTAGAAGATGATTTTTTGTTAATGCAAAGTTAATCAGGTAATGATAATGACCAAAAATGTAACTACCACATATTGAATAATTTCATTATTGATTATTTGATTAAGTCCATATCAATATGTAGGAGCCAAGGTCTCAATCCACCAGTGGGGTCATACAAACATCTCATAAATAGTATTAGAAATCAGTGGCTAGCCAATAAGAAGTACATTAAATATCGTCAATATAGAGAATAGAATAAAATGGGTATGGAAAATGTGCAAACTAGCATGGGAGAAGGGGAGTGCACCCGATGACTGGAAGACTGGCATAATAGTCCCCCTATATAAGGGCAAAGGAGAAAGAGGAGTGTGTGGTAACCACCGAGGAATATGTCTTCTAAGCGTAGTAGGGAAGGTATACAGTAGGGTAGTGATTGAGAGAGTGAGAGTGAGAACGGAGAAATGGATAGGCGACGAGCAGGGAGGTTTTAGGAAGGGAAGAGGATGTGTAGATCAGATTTTTACCCTGAATTGTGTTGTGGAGAAGTATCTGGAGAAGAAACAAAAGGTGTATGTTGCCTTTATGGACTTGGAGAAGGCCTATGACAGAGTGGATAGAAAAGGTTTGTGGAAAGTACTTAGAATATACGGAGTAGAGGGCAAGTTGCTGAAAGCAGTGAAGAGCATGTATGAGGGTGCAAAGGCGGCAGTACGTGTGGAGAGTGAGCAGAGCGAGTTCTTTGACCTGAATGTTGGTTTGAAACAGGGGTGTGTGATGTTCCCGTGGTTGTGTACTGTATAATTATATGGATGGAGTCATGAAAGAAATCCTATCAAGAGCAGTGGATGTTGGTGTATCGCTGAAAATGGAGGGAATTGAGTGGAAGCTACCTATACTGCTGTTTGCGGATGATACAGTTCTGATGAGTGATAATGAATGGGAGTTGCAGGGTCTGGTAAATGAGTTTGGAACAGTGTGCGAAAAACGGAATTTGAAGGTAAATACGGGGAAGAGCAAGGTTATGGTCTTCGAAAGAGGTGAAGTCACAGAGTGTGAGGTGAAGCTGAACGGCCAGGCTATGGAGATCGTCAACTCTTTTAAGTATCTGGGCAGTGTGTTGAGTAAAGATGGGACTATGGATGAAGAAGTGCGGGAGAGGGTACAACAGGGGAAGAGGGTTGTAGGAACGCTAAAAGCAGTAGTAACAAGAAATAGGGTGGTCAGTATGGAAGTGAAGAAGTCCTTGCATGACAGTGTGGTAATCCCGACACTGACTTACGGAAGCGAAGCATGGACGTTGGTTGAGAGACTCAGACCAAGAGTGAGAGCAGTGGAAATGAATTACTTAAGGAGTGCGTGCGGAGTTTCATGGAGGGATAGACAGACTAATGAGGAAGTAAGAAGGAGGTGTGGTGTGGAGGTAGATGTGCTGGAAAGTGTGAAAAGGAACAACTTGAGATGGTTCGGCCATATGGAACGTATGGAAAGCGAGAGAATGACTAAGAGGGTGTACGAGAGCGAGGTGGAGGGACAGAGAGGGAGAGGTAGACCGAATATGAGGTGGAAGGATGGAGTGAGGAACTACATGAACGAAGGCGGTGCTGGTTGGGGGGAGGGGCGTCGACTGACTGGGGACAGAGGTGCATGGGGGCGGTTCGTTCGTGGCCACCCCTTCGGGGATCACGGCGTCAGGCAATAGATAGATAGATAGAATAAAGAATATCGTGAATAAAGGTCATGTTTGGGGGGGTTGACATGAGGGTCGGAAACATCATCCAATGTGAAAGCAAAATATTGGATCTATTTAGTTACCAAATAATGGTACTGACCAAGTATTGTCAAAATCAATGTGTTCGCTTTTGCAACACACAGACAACCCCCCCCCCCACATACACACACACCCACACTCATATATTATACAGAATATACTAGTGATAACAATAGCTTGCACTCCACTCCGTCGACGCGCAGGTAGCTTTAGTGTGTGTGTGTGTGTGTGTGTGTGTGTGTGTGTGTGTGTGTGTGTGTGTGTGTGTGTGTGTGTGTGTGTGTGTGTGTGTGTGTGTGTGTGTGCGCGCGTGCGTGCGTGTGTGTTGTAAGTGGAAAACAGGCGAGGGGGGATTATAGTAGAGAAGATGGCGTCATCAAATTTTAACTAAAATTTAATCCCATCAAAGAAGCGTCCCTAACGAAGGTAGATACTAAATTAGGTCTAAAAAGGGTAGCAAGAAGGCTTAAAATACATCCCTCGTAGAATGTACGCTACTGATATAAAAATACGATTTTTAATTATTTAATTTACGGTCTTGTTCAATACATGATACGGATATATTTTACAGCATTGCAACAGACTGGTCAGATGTACTGTACAGAGATATGTCTCGCCTGTGACCTCAAAACTGTCACTCTCCTACACTTCAAAACTCCTGTGTGCAATATAGAACGCCTAGACCGTAACAAAACTGGTACCGGTACTCATAAAAGTGTGTGGTAATGCTTTGAGTAACAGGTTCTACAATTACTTCTTCTAATATGTACCACACGATGAACCCAATTAATATCTGCCCTATATATGTATACCGAGATTTACTTTGTGACCTTATGGTTACGAGTCTAGTACTATAATTACTCAGTCATGCCTCTGCTTAGGTTAGCTTAGGCTACACTAAGAACAACAAAACCATTGGTATAAAAAGGGCAAACAAACTGTCTCTTAATAATATTCCATTATAAAGGTATATTAGTAATTATAAACCCCCCTATTATAAAGATAGAAAGGTAAATCACTATTAATATAAACAATTATTGTATATATCATTTAATTGTCTACAGTGTAGGAAAGGTTAGTTGTGTCCATTCAGCACCGATGACGTTTTCTTCCTTTTACTCTGGCTAACATTAGACGATTTTCAGCAGATTAGGAAAGGCTCCTGGGGAACAAAGAGGAACGAGCAATCTCAATCAACCATGTGACTACTACACTCCCTTCTTAAGCTGAATACAATCTTCTGGTGGTAGCAGGAATAAAATGTAGGAAAGCTTCACCACACAGAACGAGTTATGATAAATTGTGTTAGGTTAGTGGATAAATTAGCTCTCATAATTTGTCTTTTTCACGTGGCGGGAAACGTAATCTCTTAGCAGTGTCTTTGTCGATAGTCAATGGAAAAGTATGAAATTAGTATGTCTCTATCATAAAAATGCCAAGTTTTCATAATTAATAATATATTGCGCTGTATACAATCTTTTACATAGCAGAGTAGTCAAGATGCGTAAAAGCTAGTAAAAGCAGATAGTAATATGGATACAATGGGTGAAAAAAATTATGGGCAAAGTGACTGTCAGCTATGGTGAGGGACTTCTAATACATAACTCTCACTCACTCACACATTTACTCTTCTACTTCTTTCTTAATGTTTACACTTTTCTTCACTCTACTCTCTGTCTACTCCCCCTCCCCCCCCCCCCCCCCCCCTCTCTCTCTCTCTCTCTCTCTCTCTCTCTCTCTCTCTCTCTCTCCCAGCATGACCCACTCAACAGACCATGTAGCAGGGGTCACAGTGCCTTGACCCCACTGCCACCTGGTCAGTGCGGTCTGCCACCCACATCAGTTGAGATGGGGGAGTAATATTAGTAGAAGTATTATTGGATTTCTCAGTTTAACCCTTTGACTACCAGAGGCCTTTCCTGAGTTTAATATTATCGTGTAATGTTAGCCAGAATACATGTACATTAGAGTGTTTGCGTGCAGTGTTTGCGTGTGTGTGTGTGTGTGTGTGTGTGTGTGTGTGTGTGTGTGTGTGTGTGTGTGTGTGAATATGCTTAATGTATGGGAACCTGAGAACAATCTATAACATAAATGGCGGACGATAATATGTTGCATACCATCCTACATAAACCCCAATATGTTATCCTGAGCGTATATTATAATATTCCAGTAGGCTGAGATGACCAATGTAGCCGTGCCAGTGTCAAGGTTTATGATCCTTAATATATATTTTCAAATGTTCTTACATTAATGTTTTACCCCTTGAGGATAATGACGTGTCTTAACTGTTTATTCTGGGTATCATTAAACGATTTTATTAAGTTTAGAAAGGAACTGTGGGAGTTAGAGGGATGATGGAGATCGTGTTTACCTCTTTTACCGCTAGAGGGTATTCCCATACAGAAGAAAATCGCCTAATGCTAGCCAGAATAAACTATCAAAGAGCGTCATAATCCTCAAGGGGTTAGTTAATATCAACCTATAATTATATGTTCATACGAATATTATATTAAGGGGAAGGTATAGTCGCTTTTATTAGACCCCCTTTTCCCTCATGTTTAGCATATTACTTTTGAGATTTTGAGATGTGCGTTCCGTTAGTTTAGCGATTGTAAGACCTTTCGCCAAATTTCTTCGTCAATATTACGACCTTTCGTGCCATTTAGGTGTCGAATTTTTTCCTGGCGAGCGAAAGCGAGCCTGTAATTTTAAAAGGAACTACCGAAAAATGTACAAATATATCTTGAAAGGGGGTAGGCCTATACTGTTTTTTTTTTTTTTTTTTTTAAAGCTTGATGGACGTCTAGCGAGGAAACTCTAAAATATATGAATAAATAAATATATAGAAACAACAAACAAACAAGCACTACTGCTGGTAGATTATGGTCATATGAGCATCTTTGTTTTATACCATTCTTATATGCACCCATTAATTACATTTATGACATATCTAGGCTATACACTTTCATTACCTTATGATTATAGTGTCATGGCTATATTCAAGCGATTTATTAAACCTATGAACATCTCTTAACGATATTGTGCTTAAACCTTTCAGTATATTTCCATGACCTCTCTCCCTCTCACACACACAAACACACACACATAAATGCTGTCTATTCTTCTTTCTTCTTTTTTCTCTCCATTACACCCCCCCCCCCTTTTTTTTCTCTCTCTCTCTCTCTCTCTCTCTCTCTCTCTCTCTCTCTCTCTCTCTCTCTTTTATACAGACAAGTTTCTTCCTTCGTTCCCGGCCTCCCCGACACACAGAGTTGGTAATTTACATATCAAAGCCGTGTAGTGCAGCGCCTCCCACACTAAGCTTGACACTTCCTACTATCTCATTCTCCCCCCCCCCCCTCCTTCTCTCTCTCTCTCTCTCTCTCTCTCTCTCTCTCTCTCTCTTTCTCATTCACTCTCACTCTCACACACTCTCTCTCTCACTTTCTCTCCCTCTCATTCTATTTTTGTCTCTCAATCTCACTCTCTTTCTCTTTCTCTTGGTGTATGTGTGGATTGGGGAGATGGGTCGTTGACTTTTATGAGTGCTGTTCTCCTAAATAGTTGTCACCATCATGTTCATCCAATCCCTCCTGCCAGAAAACACCTAACATACGGTATTGGTTATTATTATTTTATATATATATATTTTTGTTTTCTTTTCGGTACCACGAGTGCTCATTCCTTCAACTTTAATCATCAACAGTTGTCTGACACCTCATGAATTCAACATTTATATGAATTCAGTCACCAACACTCATCTACCTTCTCTAGTTTACGATACCAGTGCAAAAGATTCCATGTTGGAATAATGTTGGCCATCGAAATTGACGATAAAAGCTCTCGTGTGTTAAGCCCTTTAATCTGAACTCCCAATTATGTTTTTCAGCATTTACATTCTGAGTTTTTAATAATATTAACAGAACCTTGATTCAGATGCCATTGCCTAAGGCAAACCTATAACAAGTATTTATTTCAAACTTACAGTAGACAGACAGTCTTTCAGTTTTTAATAAACTGTCTTCGTGGTGCGATGCATAAGGTGTTGATTTTCGGTGTGAGCATCCTGGGTTCGAATCCACGGACTGCCACATGTGTTTGAAAATTTCATAAATCGATTTTAGGAGTATAGTTGGTTGTTGGAAGGAACATAATAATTAACTTAAATTCTGCGTCAAACTTAAACTTGAACACATTTAATCATGCGTAAAACTTGGTTCACTGTTATACTTGAATTATTTCCAGGTTCACTGCTATTCTTGAATAATTTCCAATTATATTTCACCCAGCTTTAACTTTCACTTCCACTGGCTTAACAGGCGCGCTCACAGATGCAACATATCCGACATTTGTTGTCCGATTTTACCTTTTGATCTTGAATGGCTTCGTTGAACAAAATGTAAGCCTTTTGGATGGGTTCGATTATCCCCTGTGTCGCATTTCAAATATTTTATCACATGATTAGAGCACAATACCTGCATCTGTGAACACGTCTATTCCACCTAGCCTGAACTTCAACCTTACCTTGACATCAACCAAGCCTTAACATCAACCAAGCCTTAACATCAACCAAGCCTTAACATCAACCAAGTCTTAACATCAACCAAGCCTTAAAATCAACCAAGCCTTAACTTCAACCTAGCCTTAACATCAACCAAACCTTAACATCAACCAAACCTTAACATCAACCAAGCCTTAACATCAAACAAGCTTTAACATCAACCAAGCCTTAACATCAACCAAGCCTTAAAATCAACCAAGCCTTAACATCAACCAAGCCTTAACATCAACCAAGCCTTAACATCAACCAAGCCTTAACATCAACCAAACCTTAACATCAACCAAACCTTAACATCAACCAAACCTTAACATCAAACAAGCCTTAACATCAACCAAGCCTTAACATCAACCAAGCCTTCACATCAACCAAGCCTTCACATCAACCAAGCCTTAACATCAACCAAACCTTAACATCAACCAAGCCTTAATATCAACCCTGCCTTAACATCAACCAAACCTTAACATCAACCAAGCCTTAACATCAACCAAGCCTTAACATCAACCAAGCCTTAACATCAACCAAGCCTTAACATCAACCAAGCCTTAACATCAACCAAACCTTAACATCAACCAAGCCTTAATATCAACCCAGCCTTAACATCAACCAAACCTTAACATCAACCAAGCCTTAACATCAACCAAGCCTTAACATCAACCAAACCTTAACATCAACCAAGCCTTAACATCAACCAAGCCTTCACATCAACCAAGCCTTAATATCAACCAAGCCTTAACATCAACCAAACCTTAACATCAACCAAGCCTTAACATCAACCAAACCTTAACATCAACCAAACCTTAACATCAACCAAGCCTTAACATCAACCAAGCCTTAACATCAACCAAGCCTTAACATCAACCAAGCCTTAACATCAATCAAGCCTTAACATCAACCAAACCTTAACATCAACCAAGCCTTAACATCAAGCAAACCCTAACATCAACCAAGCCTTAACATCAACCAAGCCTTAACATCAAGCAAACCTTAACATCAACCAAGCCTTCACATCAACCAAGCCTTCACATCAACCAAGCCTTCACATCAACCAAGCCTTAACATCAACCAAACCTTAACATCAACCAAGCCTTAACATCAACCAAGCCTTAACATCAACCAAGCCTTAACATCAAGCAAACCTTAACATCAACCAAACCTTCACATCAACCAAGCCTTAACATCAACCAAACTTTAACATCAACCAAGCCTTAACATCAACCAAGCCTTAACATCAAGTAAACCTTATCATCAACCAAGCCTTAACATCAACCAAACCTTAACATCAACCAAGCCTTAACATCAACCAAGCCTTAACATCAACCAAGCCTTAACATCAATCAAGCCTTAACGGGCCTGTAATTTAGAAAGAACCGGCCTTTGGCAAGGACATTTATCTACCGAAAGAAAAGTTACCGAAAAATAGACAAATTTATATCGAGGAGGGGTTTTGAGGGCGATTTTTTTTTTCTCAGTTTGATAGAGGTCTAGGGAGCAAAAAAAAAAAAAAAAAAAAAAAAAAAAAAAAAATAGGCCTAATAATAATAATAATAATAAAAAAAAAAAAAAAAATCAACCCCCAACCTTCATCAATGCCCTTGATTGATGGCCGGATATAGGCCGTAGCGGGCACTGCAGTAGGCTTGTCAGGACCCATCAATGTCCTATAATGGCCTTACTGTTTGTATCTGTTGATCTTTGATGGTGTTGTTGAGCATATGTAAACACTTAATGAGGTCAACAAGTATCTGTGTTTTATTTTAAGCCATTCAGCACGCAACTTGAAAGCAAGATCTGCCTGTGTGAGCTCACCCATTTTTGTGTCTATGTGTATGAAGGAGACAAAAGGCAGGATACCTGTAATGAGTGTCTCCCCAAAAACCAAAAGAGTGACAGAGCCAAATGCAAGGGAAGGTGAAGTTAAAATGCCTGGACACACGAAGTTTAAAGCAGTTTAAGTCATAGGATAAATGAAAGATTGATTGAGGGACAGAGTTCCAGAGTTCACATGTTGAGTAGATGAAAGAGTGAGAATATTTGCCAATTCTAGGGTTGGAGAGCTGGATAGCATAGGAGTGGGACTGTGTTGAAAGGCGGGTGCCTAACACTCGCCGCAAGGGAGGGGGTATGCACTGAGAGAGATCTGAAGAACACTGATTGTTGTAATAGCGATAGAAGAGTGAAAGAGATGCAACATTGCAGCGTGTAGAAAGAGATTGTAGAGAACTAGTAAGAACTGGGTCTCGGAGGCGTTCAAAGAAACAAGATTTTCTCTGCCCCAATCAGAAATAATTGATAGACCAGAAGATATGCGTTCTATGTAACCCCCCTCTTCAAATTAAGCTCTACCTCAAAATAGTCCACACTTTAATTTTACCCCACCTCCTCAATTTACCCCTCCCCACTTTACCTCCTTCGCAATTTAACCCCTCCTCACCAATTTGCCCCCCCCCCCCCCCATTTTACCCCTTCCCCAATTTTACCCTTCCCCAATTTACTCCTTCCCCAATTTATTTCCTGCCCAATTCACCTCCTCAACCTCCAGCCCCCTCTTCAAATTATCATTATCTCCATTACCCCCCTCCCCCCAAATCCTCTCTCCCAGCACGCCCCACTGACCGTTATCCGGGACAGGATTTAAATTGAATCTCAGGCTGGACCGTGATTGGCCAGGCAGCTTTCTCGATGGTTTTAGGGTATTTTCCCGGGGGATTTAAACTGGGACCGGACGGATGGAAGGACGAGACGAAGCTGATGGCGGTTTGGGGGTGCAGTTGTTGAGGTTTGGTGATACATTAGAGGGTGTTTATTTAAGGGGGTCACCGGTTTTTTTTTATAATTCTCTCCTTTTCTCTCTTTCCCTGGTTTGTATCCATTCGGCCCCATTCAGCCAATTGTTTTAAGACATGTATCCCCATCCAGGTGTCGATTTCTTCCTGGCGAGCGATAGCGAGCCAGCATCGTATGGAGAAATCCGGCTTCGCCGGATGTACAAATTAAGCTTGCTGTCAAAACAAAATTATATACAGTATATGCTGGCTCGCTACCGGTCGCCAGGAAAATATTGACACCTGGATGGGGGTAAACGTCTTAAAACAGTAGGCTGAATGGAATGAATACAAGCCAAAGAGAGAGGGAGAGAAGAAAAAAAAAGCTAGGTGGGCTCCCTTAATATGGATCTATTGGTTGAAATATGGGGTACGGTTAGGGAGGTTGTGTGATTCTTTACAGATTACATTCTCAACATTTGCGGTTTCAGGGTATTTTCCCTGTGGAATTATCAGCGTTGGCCAGCTGGTTGGAACGATCATGGTGAGGGTCGGTTGGCGGGAGCGGTTGGTTAGATTTTACGATATTTTAGGTATATTATTATAGACCATGGATACTATTATTATAGACCATGGATACTATTATTATAGACCATGGATACTATTATTATAGACCATGGATACTATTATAGACCATGGATACTATTATAGACCATGGATACTATTATAGACCATGGATACTATTATAGACCATGGATACTATTATAGACCATGGATACTATTATTATAGACCATGGATACTATTATAGACCATGGATACTATTATAGACCATGGATACTATTATAGACCATGGATACTATTATAGACCATGGATACTATTATAGACCATGGATACTATTATTATAGACCATGGATACTATTATAGACCATGGATACTATTATAGACCATGGATACTATTATAGACCATGGATACTATTATTATAGACCATGGATACTATTATTATAGACCATGGATACTATTATAGACCATGGATACTATTATAGACCATGGATACTATTATTATAGACCATGGATACTATTATAGACCATGGATACTATTATTATAGACCATGGATACTATTATTATAGACCATGGATACTATTATAGACCATGGATACTATTATTATAGACCATGGATACTATTATAGACCATGGATACTATTATAGACCATGGATACTATTATAGACCATGGATATTATTATAGACCATGGATACTATTATTATAGACCATGGATACTATTATAGACCATGGATACTATTATAGACCATGGATACTATTATTATAGACCATGGATACTATTATTTGGGGCACTGTTAGGAAATATTTGGTAATGCTTTACGGTCCCTACGTTCATTCTTACTGTAAATCTTAAGGGGAGGCAGACCGTTTGTTTGGTCTATTAATTAATCTATTCATATATTTTTTTTAGTTTCCTCCATAAACCTCGATCAAGCTTAGAAAAACACCCCCTAGACCCCCCTTCAAGATAAATGTGTACATTTTTCGGTAGACAAATGTCCCAGCCAAAGGCCGGTTCCTCTTAAAATTGCAGGCTCGCTTTCGCTCGCCAGGAAATAACCGACACCTAAATGGCACGAAAGGTCTTAACATTGACAACGAAATGGGGCGAAAGATGTTAAAATCGCCAAACTAATGGGCCGAACATCTTATAATCTCAAAACTAGTGGGGCTAAACATTAGGGAGAAGGGGGTCCAGAAAAACGGTCTGCCTCCCCTTAATATGAGCCATTGTCATGCTCCGTTCAGGGGTTTACAAAGTGCAGTCTTGAACACTTATAGCTATGCACCCATTTGGATCACACTCCAACCAAATCGAGACAATGCATTCCTATATTATTCCCCAGATTGAGCATAACTTGGTTTTAAAGTTTCAAAAATTCTAATAGGTACGCTATCATTATAAGTGCTTTATAATGTACAGTGCACAACAACAAACAAATAAAAATATATAAAATAATAATACTCCAAACTTAACGACATCCATCAACATACCCATATTCCTCACCAAGCCCTCTATAACCCATCATCTCCAGACATCACCTTTTGCTCCCCAGAACTCGCCCCCACAACATCCTGGAGGGTGGTCAGAACCTTAGGCTCTGACCACCTCCCGATCATTATCACCACCAAAACCAGACTCACCCCAGCTAGCCACAAACACACATACACCAATTATAATGAGACAGAACAACACTTCACAACTCTAAACAGTACACCCATCACTAACATCAACAATGCTGTACACATACTCAATAAAACTATCCAAAACGCTGACAAGAAACACATTCCAAGAAGTAACAGAAAAAGACACAACCCCAACTTCACACCAGAAATTCAAAACCTCATCAGACAACGCGACATACTGAAACACTCCCCAGCACCCCACACACAAGACATCACACAACAAATTCAAGCACTCAACACCCAAACTAACAACAAAATACAAGAACAACAAAAACTAAATTGGAATAACTTCCTACAAACACTTGATCACAAAACAAACCCCCAAAAACTCTACAAAACAATAAACAGCATCACACTTTCCAACAGCAACACAATCACATGCTGCAATCACAACAACAGACTCTACTCCTTCATGTAAACAACAAGCAAACACTCTCATCAATCACTTCTCACATGTTAGCCACCTAAAACCTCACAAAGACGACTGACGTGTCATCCGACGTAAGAGACAATTCCCCACAGACCCTGACTATACACCCTTCACCAATCACCAGACAAAGCATATCATCAACAATCTCAAGCACTCACCCGCCTGTGGCCTAGACAACATAAGCAACATACACCTCAGACACCTGGGACCACAAGGCATACAAGCACTCACTAACATATCAAACTACAGCTATTCACACAACACAATACCAGACATTTGGAAGCATGGTATCATCATCACATTCCCCAAACCCAACAAAGACCCCACACTACCCTCCTCACACCGCCCCATCACACTCCTTTGCTCCCCCTCCAAAGTCATGGAACGCCTAGTATTACAACTAATTACACCTGACCTACCCCTAACTCCAACACAACATGGCTTTAGGCCACTGCACTCCACAAACACTCTTCTCACAGACCTTACACAAAGAGATTTCGACGGCATCAACTCAGCTAGACCACCACACAGATCACTATTAGCCACACTCGACATTAGTAAAGCCTTCGATGCCATCCCCCGCCACAACCTAACAAACAAAATCTACAACACGAACATGCACAACAACACAAAAAGGTGGCTGGCCAACTTCCTAGCAGGCAGATGTGCACACGTATCTTTTGCCGGTCAGTCATCTAAAATCAGAAACTTTCCAAACGGAGTCCCACAAGGATCCGTCCTATCGCCCGCACTTTTCAATCTGTACATGCACGATATAACTACACCCAATACGCCCCAAATAAACTTAGCCTCCTATGCAGATGACATAACACTCACATGCACACACCATGACCCAAAAAGAGCAACATATCTCCTTCAACCCTATCTCAACACACTACATGGCTGGTGCACTACAAACAGACTTAATCTAGCCCCAGCCAAATCCACCGCAACCCTGCTCACAAGTTGGACAGGAGAACACGAATACATCCCTCAACTCACCATAAACAACACACCCCTAACACATACACACACACCCAAAATCCTAGGAGTAACATATGATACTCATATGACATTCAAACAGCACACCACAAACATTAAAAATAAACTGACACCCAGACTTAACGCCCTCAGGTCACTTGCTCACACAAAATTTGGACACAACAAAGAAACTACCACCACAGTATATACACAATACATAAGATCAGTGATGGAATACGCAAGCCCAGCCTGGGCTTCTAACCTAGCTGAAACACATCATAAGACCTTACAGACTATTCAAAACAAAGCCCTGAAGATCATTACAGGCTGCACAGCTACTGCACCCACAGATCACCTACATCAAGAAACCAAAATCCTCAAAGTCAAAGACCATCTGGACATGAGAGGCACTCAATTCCTGGCAGCAGCCTCCACGAACCAAGACCACCCACTAAACTACATGGCAACACACCCACAGACACCAAGAAATATCAAAACAACACCCAGCACACGGTATCACACACAATTATTGTCCTCTCTCCCTCCCTGCCCACCCCGAACCAACTTCCAGAAGCACATCCATACTCATATCTCTCACCGATCCGTCCACTCACTCACAGACAACACGCAGCTGCATGCACGACCTCCCGAAATCCATCCTTCCGAATCCTCCCTTCCTCGCGAGGACAGAGTCCACCTGGCCAGGCTGAGATGCGGACACCATCCAGCTCTCCTGAGCTATCAGAAGAGACTGGATGACTCCGTTGTCGACGCCTGCCCGGGATGTAACACAGCACCCCATACCATTAACCCTCTCCGACATATGACGCGGTTTTGGGCCTATTGGGGATACTTTGAAGCCTTTGTTGCCATCATGGGTGTTTGGAAGCCTTTGGTTTGGTTACTTCGACCTCTGCAGTTGTCTTTGAGATAGCTGTGGGCAGAGGGCTGGTTTTGGAGAGATGATTGTAGGCGCGAGAGAGCTCTGTTTCTTATTGCTAATCTGGCAACCTCTGCGTCATATGTGCGTGAGAGGGTTAAACACATCATAGAAGACTGCATTTCACACAACCACTTACGCCAACAACACAATCTACACTCAATGAGAGCTCTGTGGGAAAGCCCTATCGTGGCCATGGCCTTTCTCAGGGACTCGGGGCTGTTCGGCCAGGCAGCTTAGGGAACAACAACAACAACAACAACTCCAAACGAGAAAAGTTTCATCGAAAGTATTTGGCGAGTTCTGACAGTATGTTTTATCATTTCAGTGAGACAACTGCGTTATTGCAATGTAACTAGCCTTGGATGATATACAGAATATAAATGTGATCTGTGTGGCGCAAACTGTATATTAATATATTTCGTCAACGTACTGTATATAATTACGCATCCTGAAATTATACAGAGAACCCTGACAGAGGCAGTGCCCAGCGTGTGTGTGTGTGTGTGTGTGTGTGGTCGTGGTCTTGATTACATGGCCGCCTCCGAATGTTCAGAACAAAACAGTGAACACTAACTAGTGAATACCGGGCATTAGTTGTTTCTGCCTCAGAAAGTTTAACCTAATAATTTTCCATTGTGACATGGTTAAATGTCACATAAATTACATGCCATAAATTACGTAAGAAATTCCCGTCCATGACTGTGCATGAATGTGTAGAATATGTGTTTGTAGCTGTATGTAAGTGTAGGATATAAAGGCATATTTAAGCATCTGTACAAATTATGAGTGCTATAAGAATTAACTCCGAAAAGTTGACAGAATGAATAGAAGCACCATCTGAGGAGGAGCACTTTATTGACAACGTTTCTCAGATAGCTATATGATAGGTTAGTGACCTGAAGAAGCTATCTGCGAAACGTTGCCAATAAACTACTCCTTCTCAAATGGTGCGTCTATTTATTTATGAATTAAGGGTGTTCAAAGTATCACATTGGACAATTTTGACACATTGATGAAGTATTATAAAATATTCCTAACAATTACAAGCAAATAAGTGTCTTCTCTCAATTATTAATGTTCACTGCTACAGATTTGTCATCTACTATTGCACCAGTTACTTGTGCAGGCGATTGTACATGTACGGGTGAAAGCATGAGTGTAAATAAATATGCATATGTGTACGTTCATTTGTAATGTATACTGTATGTCTATTGTACGCTACTGATAAATATTATTTATGTGGATATATGCCAAAACTCATTTATTGAATAACATTGACATCTCTTAAGCGTACCTAATACTAGGTGTATCTTGGGAGAGCTTAGCTCTCAAAGGGCTCAGTCTGTAAATTAAATTATATGTAAATATATACGATATTCACCTAAAAATATTGAATTAATATTTCAGTTTCAGTTTCAGGTTCTACATAACAATACCAAATGAAAGAAAATGCCATACTCACCTTGAATACATTGAAACTATTGTATGTGGCAAGTTAACCACTCTCACTTGACAAGGCTGATTTTCCTTAACTTTCACCAGGTATTTCAGACAGGTATGTTGCTGCCAGGTCAAGGGATACAACACATTAGGAGAGAGTCACAAGCAGCTTCCTTATAACACTTTATATATATATATATATATATACTGTATAGGCCCTATATATTTTTTTTCTTTTCAAGTAACTAAAGTAAACTATCGTGCGAGTCTTATGGATATTAACCCTTTCAGTACGGGTCACGTCTTCTTTATTGGATTCTCGTTATATTTAGAGAATAATATGAAGCTTAGGAAGGATTTGTGTTAGCTAAAAGGGTTAATTGATATAGTTTGCAGCTTTTTTCATTGCAATGGGTCCTTCCTAAGCTGAATATAATCATTTAACAGTAGTCATTTTTTTTTAAAAGGACGTCACCTGTACAATATGGGAAAATTAGGCATGTTTTTGCAATTACTGAGAATAAAGTCCAGTATTTTATGATTGATGGATAAAGTTTAAATGGTCCTGAGTACTCAAAAGACTCAATATTGATGTAAACGAGAGGATTTTACAGATTTTGGATGCAAAGGTATTTGTTTGGTTGTACAGTACGTGCTCTTTTGTTACTAAGATACAAACACACGCTCTCTCTCTCTTTCTCTCTCACAAACACACAGGTCATACACAGGTCACACATACACACACACACATACAGGACACACACAAACAAACACGCACACAGGTCAAACTCTCTCTCTCTCTCTCTCTCTCACACACACAAACATACAGGAAACACACAAACAAACACACACACAGGTCAAACTCTCTCTCTCTCTCTCTCTCTCTCTCACACACACACACACACACACACATAAATAACGCACTTACACGCACATGTACCCACAACCATGCCTGCCTCGTTTGTCTTAATACTGTTCTGCTCTCGTTGTGCATATTATTGATGACCAAACTCGTGATAATTATCTCGGTTTTGTTCCAAGCAAAACCATTATAATTTGTTGCACTAGCTATATATTCGAGAATAATTAATAATATACAGTATATACATATACAGTATATATTTTGTTTATCACCATCACCATCGTAAACTCAAACATCTATATTTGTGACGTTTCGATAGCACTTCTCTTTGTTATTATCGGACCAAATTTAAGCAAACCAAAAATCACTAAAAACAAATAATCTTATACAAAATAATACAAATGGCCTTGTTATGATGTAAATCAAATGTGTTATTCTAATGTCTAGTACACAAGGGTATTTATGAGGTAGTTGTTGTTGTTGTTGTTCCCCAAGCTGCCTGGCCGAACAGCCCCAAGGCCCCGAGCAAGGCCAAGGCCATAACCGAGCGCCCCCACAGTACCCTCCCCGCCGACCACAATAAAGCCTGGGTGACCGAAGCCACTCCATGGGGGGGAGCTGAGGAGGGTGCGGAAACGCCTGGGAAACCAAAGCCCCACCCAGGGCCCTGTGTCCCTCAGCAATTATGAAGAGAAAGTTGAGAGGCAAGGGAAATATGTGACGCTTTGGCTTCCAATCTTGGTAGATTGGGAGGTCAATCCACGTTAGAGACGCCGTCACTTGAGATCTAGAAAATATATAAGTAAAAGGAACAGTCAGAGTAAGCTATGGGTATGGCAGAAATTGCTCAGTTCTCACTCTGATAGACCAGCCCATCACCATTTATGAGGTAGTAAATAACATCATTGTACAGTATGTCAACGTAGAATGAGACTAACACAAGTTGAAGAGTAAACATCTATCTATCTATATATTTGCTCAGGCCCAATCCCCACTTAAAAAAAAAAAAAAAAAAAAAAATTGTGGGGGGGGGGGGTGAAATAAAAACAATAATAAGGACAGAAAACAATGAACACACACAAACAAAATACAAATTCACACACATCTAGGTCATCCAGGAGAAGACCCAGACCAAAGGGTCACCAAGATAAACATGCTAACACAAAACAACTGCAAGTTTGAAATATATAAGCCATATACTGTACTGTATATACTGTATGTATAGAAGAATACATGCCAGCAAACCTGCCAATATATACAGTATATATATAAGGAATACATTGTAACCTACCAATTACACACGGACAGACCCTCGCCAACCTTTATACAAATATTCACGCATGCAAGCACTAGCCAAACACACCCACAAAGCTGGCGTAATGGAAGGCTTTATAAAAACTGACCAAACCAAAACACACTCACACACTCATACACAAATGCATATATATATATATATATTATATACCTCCGCTTACGCTGGCGGAGGTATGTGCTCAACTGATCGCCTCCTAATTGGAGCCAAAATTCGGCCAAAATTCGTGAA
Organism: Paralithodes platypus; assembly: GCA_032716605.1. Taxonomy (NCBI): domain Eukaryota; kingdom Metazoa; phylum Arthropoda; class Malacostraca; order Decapoda; family Lithodidae; genus Paralithodes; species Paralithodes platypus. Next base: position 32,943,265 of record CM064486.1, on the reverse strand, counting down.
TATCGGTTTATAACTGTTTGAGATATCTTGTTTACAGACAGACAAACATACCGACAAACGGCTCCTCCAACTTCGTTGGCGGAGGTAATAAATCGTGGAGCCTTACAAGAGATACAGACTGCTGAAAGCCATGTACTGAGGCCAAGGCATATACTGTAGGAATATAAACAAATAACAACAAATAACAACAAATAACAACAAATAACAACACACACACACACACACACACACACACACACACACACACACACACACACACACACACACACACACACACACACACACACACACACACACACACACACACACCCACACACACACACACACACACACACACACACACACACACACACACACACACACACACACACACACACACACACACACACACACACACACACCACACACCACACACACACACACAGACACACACACACACACACACACACACACACACACACACACACACACACACACACACACACACACACACACACACACACACACACACACACACACACACACACACACACACCACACACACACACACACACACACACACACACACACACACACACACACACACACACACACACACACACACACACACACACACACACACACACACACACACACACACACACACACACACACACACACACACACACACACACACACACACACACACACACACACACACACACACACACACACACACACACACATACACACACACACACACACACACACACACCACACACACAAACACACACACACCACACACACACACACCACACACACACACACACACACACACACACACACACACACACACACACACACACACACAACACACACACACACACTCACGGATACACACACACACACACACACACACACACACACACACACACACACACACACACACACACACACACACACACACACACACACACACACACACACACACACACATGACTGTACTGGATATGTGTATGTGTATCCAGGCGTGTGGGTCCATCACAGTAATCGCTTTAACTGCCTCTCCATCTGGCCCCACCATCCCCACTTTTAAAGGGGCACTGGTTTTTAAAAGGGGTAGGGGTGATTGTAAAAAGGACACGAACTGTGTCTTAAATAACGGCACTAGTTTCTTAAATGGGGGACTACCTTAAATAGAGGCAATAGTTTTTAAAAAGCACATTTGATTTTAAAAGGGGCAGTATTTTTTTTTAAAGGGGCACTGTTTTTTAAATGAGGTACCGGTTTATAAATGGGGCCATCGTAAGCTTAAAATGGGAAATATATTTAAAACGGGGTTGGGTGATTATTATTAGAGGGTAGGGTGTTATTTTTTTTCAGGAGGGCGATTTTGTTTTTGTTTTAAGGGCACTGTTTCTGGGAAGGGGATAGGGGCCCGTGCCTATAAAAGGGGCATGAGCGTTTTTAATGAGGGCACCAGATTTTAAGGGGAAATGGTGTTATCAAGTGGTTATGGCAGCTGTAAAGGGACACTATTATGAAAAGGGGTACTTATTATATACAGGGTAGGGTGGATTTTAAGAAGAGTTAGAGGTACGGTTTTATTAAACTAGTTTTAAAGGGAGCATGGTGGGTTCAAAGGGGGCACTGGTTTTTAAAAGGGATAGGAGTGGAAATTAAGAAGATTAGGGGTTTTAAATGGATAAGAAAGCATTATAAAGGGCAGTGACTTTTTAAAGAAGTATTTATGTTTACGAGTAAGGTTTCCATAGTGCATGGGTGGTTTTCAAGCTGTGTGGTTGGGTATGAGGGCAAGTGATTCTTAAGGGTTCTAAATGAATAGAGGTGTATATTTAAAGATAAGTAGATGATCTTGGCATAGGAGGATTTTAAAAAGGTTAAGAGGTATTTTTTTAAATGACAAATAAATAGTTAAGGGTCTTTAAATCAGGAAATTGGTGGTGATGCCCTTTCAAGAGCAGTGGATAAAACAAACGAGTGATGGTTTATGAAGGGTTAGGGTTTAATTTTAATGGGATCTGGTTGATTTAAAATATAGAGGTATAATTGGTTTTACAGGAATGATTGAGATTTTCAGAGAGCTAGGTGGTTTTGAGTTTTAGTAGTGATATTAAAGGGGTAGTGTGGTGATGGTGGTTTTTGAGTGCAGTAATTTGTAAATGTTTAGATATTTATGTTCTGGGTGTGGTGTCCCGAGATCGAATCCCGGGAGGATCATATGCTTTCATTAATATATTCAAGTGCATTGGGGTTTGTAATGTAGGATTAATGTTAAGAACGGGGTGTTCCTTAATAGGTGGTTTTGGAGAAGGGAAAAGGGAGTTTTGTAAATGTTTTGAAATGGTTTGAAAGGGACGGTAATGAATATATAACGCTGTGTGTATTTCAGATGCAAGGGTGGTTCTAAAATAATAGAGGAGATGTTTAAAGGCAGAAGGTAGTGAATAATATAATAAGTAGGGATGGTTTTAAATGGGTAGTGGTGGTATAAGAAGGTAGGGATGGCTATACATGAGTAGTGGTCGTTTTAAAGGGTAGTGGTAGTTTTAAAGGGATATTTATGGTTTTAAAGGAGTAGTGGGTGTCTTAAGGGGAAGGGTGGCTTCAAAGGGGTAATGGCGGTTTTAGAGGGTAGGGTGGTTTTAAAGGGGTAGTGGTGGTTTTAAGGGGTAGGGGTGGTTCTAAAGGGGTAGCGGTGGCTTTAAAGGGGCAGTGGTGGTTTTAAAGGGGTAGTGGTGGTTTTAAGGGGTAGGGGTGGTTCTAAAGGGGTAGCGATGGCTTTAAAGGGGCAGTGGTGGTTTTAAAGGGGTAGTGGTGGTTTTAAAGGGGTAGTGGTGGTTTTAAAAGGTAGCCGTGAGTAGACCTGGTGATTGGCTTTTTTTAGATCCACGTAATAATACTTATTCCGGAGACTCCTATGCGGTAGTAAGTAGTTATCTTGTATTTTTATTAACGTGGATTATTATATATCAGTAGGTGGTAGATTGGTGAGTGTACGGACTGAGAAAATTTGCTAATTCTTGGGTTGGAGAGCTAGACAGAATAGGAGTGGGACTGTGTTGAAAGGCGGGTGCCTCGCACTCGCCGCAAGGGAAGGAGTATGCACTGAGGGAGCTCTGAAGAACATTGATTGTTGTAATAGCGATAGAAGAGTGAAAGATATGCAACACTGCTGCAGGAAGAAAGAGATTATAGGGAATTAGTAAGAGGAAATGAGTTGATGAGGCGAAAAGCACTTGACTCTACTCTTTCAAGAAGTGCGGTATGGGTGGAACCTCCCCACACATGCGAGCAATACTCGATATATGGGCGGACTGTAGCCCTATACAGAGCATGAAGCTGTGCGGAGGTGAAGGACCCACGGAGACGGTTGAGCACACCTAACTTCAGGGAAGCTGTCTTAGCAAGAGTGGTAATATGATCTTTCCATGAAAGGTTAGATGAAAAAGATACACCAAGAATATTGAGAGAAGATGAAAGATTAATTTGTGTATTGTTGAAGAATAACTGATAGTCTTGTGGAAGATTGTGACAGTTGGTTAAATGGAGAAATTGGGTCTTGGAGGAATTGAAAATAACAAGATTTTCTCTGCCCCAATCAGAAATAATTGATAGATCAAAAGATGGATGTTCTATGACTTCATTAAGTGACTTTTGGAGTGATAGCATAATTGGCTCATGTGAAAAATTAGTTGAATAGTATAGGGTAGATTCATTAGCATATGAGTGGATAGGACTAGCGGTGCAGTTGAGATCATTAATGAATATTAGAAATAGAACTGGAGATAGGACAGAACCCTGAGGAACACCGGAGTTGATAGGTTGAGGAAATGAGCAATGGCTGTCCACAACTGCAGCTATGGAACGGTCAGAAAGGAAATTAGAGACAATGGCCCAGATAGAGGGATAGAAACCGAAGGAGATTAGTTTGGCATTTAGAGATTTGTGCCAGACTCTATTGAAGGCTTTTCATATGTCTAGTGCATTAGAAAAAGTCTCACCGAAGTCCCGAAGGGAGGATGACCAAGATTTGTGCAAGGAGATCACCAGTAGAGCGGCCCTTAAGGAAACCATACTGGTGATCTGAAAGTAGATTATGGGAAGATAAATGCTTAAGAAAATTTGAATTAAGAATAGTTTAAAAAACTTTAGAGATGCAAGAAATAAGAGCAATTGGACGATAGTTGGAGGGTTGAGAGCGGTCACCCTTCTTTGGGACAGGTTGAATGAGAGCAAACTTCCAGCAAGAAAGAAAGATGTTTGAAGAAAGACAGAGATAATGAAAGAGTTTGCCTAGGCAGGGAGTCAGCACGGAAGCACAGCTTTTGAGTACAACAGGAGGAACACCATCCGGTCCATACGCCTTCTTAGTATTAAGCCCAGAGAGGGCAGAAAGTACATCCTTAAAAGAGATTAGGATATTAGGCATAAGTAAGAGAGAGGGGGGTGGAGAGGGAGGAATAGCTCCAGAATCATCAAAGGTGGAGTTTTTAGCAAAAGTTTGAGCGAAGAGTTCAGCTTTGTCAGAGGAAGACTTGAGGTGGTGCTGTCAGAGTGAAAAAGAGGAGGGAAAGATGAAGAAGTAAAATTGTTGAGAGATTTTTGCTTGAAAGCTTTGGAAGAGCTAGAGTTGGAAAGTTCAGAACATTTGTTATTGATGGAGAGGTTTTTGGCTAGTCGAAAAACAGATTTGGCTTGATACCGGGCAGAAACATAAGAAGCACTAGATTATTGAGTTTGAAGGTGATGGTACTGTTTGAATGTTTCTTTCTTATTGCGGACAGTAGTACAACAAGAGTGAGTAAACCAAGATTTGTTTGCATTAGACTGAGAGAAAACAAAATGGAATGTGTGCCTCCATGCCCGAGAAGATTACCTCGGTTATGCGCTCGGCACACTCAGAGGGTCCCTGGCCACGAAAGCAAAAAACATTGCATAGAAAATCAAAGAAGTACTGCCGAAGAGCCTCCCAGTTGGAAGCACCATAGTGCCACAAGCGCCGCCGGGTGGGAGGATCGGATGGCCGTACTGGAGAGATAGGACAGGTAACAGAGATAAGGTTGTGATCGGAGGAGTCCAACGGAGAGAAAAGATTTACTGCATAAGTAGAAGGATTAGAAGTTAGAAATAAGTCAAGAAAGTTGGACCAATCTCCAAGGCGTTCAGGGATTCGAGTAGGGTGCTGGACTAACTGCTCTAGGTCACTTAGGATAGAAAAGATGTAGGCTTGTTCACCAGGTTGGTCAGTGAAATGGGAGGAGAGTCGTTGGTGGTGAACATTGAAATCTCCTAAGATGGTGATTTCTGCGAAAGGAGAGATGGATAGTTTGTGTTCTACTTTAGAAGTTAGATGTTCAAATAATTTTGGATAGTCACTAGAATTAGGGGAGAGATATACAGCGCAGAAATATTTAGCTTGAGAGTGACAGAAAGCTTTAGCCAGAAAGTTGAGAAGTCAGAAGAATCAAAGTTGGGAACACGAGAGAAAACAAGATCCAGCTTTGGCTTGAATTTGAGGATAGAGATAGTAAGAGGATACAGAGAAGGATTTGCTGTCAGTAGTCCAAGACAACTGGGTTTCGGTGAGAAAGAGAAGATCAGGGTTAGCAGAGGAGAGATGGTGTTCAATGGAGTGGAAGTTAGAAGAAAGGCCTCGAATGTTGCAAACATTTATAGTAAGTGTGGAAGAAAGTGGTCCAGAGCATTTTGACAGGTCGGTACCATGAGCCAATCCACTGGGAGCATTTCTGGTCCCTACCCCTGAGGACTCCGAGGTAGATCGTTCGTTCATCATTTATATAAACGAATGTAAAAGGTAGTGTAGCATGTAATGCGTTTGTGGCATAATGTATTGATAGAAAGAGAAGGTGTTTTGGAGGGAAAATTAGGGTTGCCCTCACTATTGGTTAGGCATGGAAAGGAGCAGCAAGAGAGGCCAAGTGGTGAAACAGGAATTCCAGCTGTTCCCATCAGCCACCTGTAGGACTCCCCGGGAGTACCGCCCTGTTCGGCTGGTGCCTACAGCCTCCTCCTGTACATGATGTTTGACAGATGAATTATAGCAAGGATTAACTAATCAGTCTGGCGACTTCTATTATTAATCGAGCCGTGGAGGCCTTGGAGTGTGTGATTTGCAGCACTCGCAGCTGGTGCAAGCCTTGGTGGAGTGAAGACCTGCTCCTGTGTGTTTTGATTGTGCATATTAACTTAAAGTAGCTTTGCTCGCCTGGAGTCCGGGGGGAGTGTGGGATTGCATATACAGTATATATTTATACACACGACACTCAAATAATTGCAACGTTTCCACACCTGCAGTTATACTGTATCTTGAGCGGTTTCTGGCGCCGTCTAGGGCCGGCGTATATGGGTTGTGGCATTATTATTTGTACACTGTTTATACACTGCATATTTATTATCTCTGGCATTCATTATTTACCTGTATATTGCATTGACTTATTAGAGTTTTAGTAACGTAATTATTGTATTTGCTTATATTCTGGACTGTATACCTTAGAGTACTTGGGAGTTGGTACCAGGGTTAATTATATTAACCCTTAATTAAATATTCTATATATTATATTCAATGCATATTATTGCAGGGGGTCCAGACTATTTGAGTGTCCAGCCCGGAGTAGTGGGATGTGCACTCGTTTGAGCATGCGTGATACAGGGAGGTTTGCTTCGAGTTGACTAATCCGGTAGTTTGGGACTTTATCTGGTGGAGTTATTGCAGTGCCTGTATTCATATTAGTTATTTCTATATTAGGGAATGGCTTTAGCACTGGTATCTCCACGAGAACCCCGTTGAGTGTTGTAATTTTAGAACTGCTCAACGCATTGGTAGTTAGTTAGTCAAAATAGGACTTCAGAGACTATCAACCCTATTAGACTATTAAGCCAGCACACTGCAAGTCAAGAATAACGTTAGGACTGGAGCCTCTCTGCAAGAACTCCAGTCCCTTGTGGTAGTTAGCTTATATGTGTTTAGGTCCATAGTAGAGCACGGCACACTGTATTATTGTAACGGAAGTTTATGGAGGAATCCGCCCCAGTGATCGACTGTAACGGTGTTGGGTCTTGTTGAGTGTGCATATTCAACTACACACTTTGGTGCTCTAGCTATTTCTATCTTGCAGAGTACGGTGGGAGAGTTTATGTGGCACTTCTAGCCCCCAGAGAGCCAGGCAGCAGCGTTGTATACAGTGCTCTACCTGTTGCATAGTGTCTGGAGCTCGGTATATTTGAGACGTAGAGGTGCAAGGGTCTCTGACCTTGCACATTTGCACTCATAACAATGTGTATATATATATATATACTGTGTAAGGATAGACAGATAGATAGGATTTAAATATATCTTAAATTACCCATGAATCAGGTAATGTATATAGCAAATATTAATTGCCGACTTAGACCCAGTGGCTTATAATCATATATATTTGATATTACCATATTCTACGACAGCATACCGCCTCTCAACCACTGCCATCACCCCTGCAACAACAGCCAACATCACCAGACCATCGATTCTGACACTACCAGCACCTCTACATGTAATTACACCTCTACCGGACACCCTGCCACTCGTCTCGCCCCTTCCAAGCACCCCAAACAAGATCAGAGAAACACCACCAGAATGCCAAGGTCTCCACCAGTAAAGAACAAAATTAGAAACTGTCTCCCCTTCCAGCAGGGCCGGGAGAAAACGGAAGTGATTTCTACCTGCCTCACTTGTCATTAATCCCTTATCTGAACCCCAGTGACAAAAAGGCCTAAGTCCAACCCTATCTTTAGGGTACCTATGGCCTCTTTTCCCCGGAAACCTAACCCCAGCAGGAGGCACCAGGAAAAGGTAGAAGCGAGGATGCAGCGACTCTTCAGGAGATTCTCAGCTCCAGCGCTACCCGAGGCTGTAAGATTATCGCTACCTCAGGATAATCCTGGTTCTTCGCTACCTCAGGAAGACTACCATGAGTTGCTACCTCAGGGCTTTCAAGATTCGCTACATCAGGTGTCTCAACCAATACCGCTACCTCAGGATATTGGAGCACTATCGCTACCTCAGGTTACTGCAGCAATAACGATACCTCAGAATACAGAACCAGTGTTGCTACCTCAGAACACTGCACAAGCATACTCGTTAGTCGAGGAGGCAGTACGTATTCGTATGCCTATCAAAGTGGTTCCTTCGCCAAGACCACCGCAAGCCTAGCAGAGGAAGTCCGAGAACCAGGCCCCCAGACGGCAACCCCAGAGGACCCAAGAAAAGCAGAGACACGAGAGGAGGAGAAGAAACCGGAGCCAGACCCTGCCCGAGACTCCCGGAAAACTATCCTTCCGAGATAGAGGAGCAGAGTACATTGCACATATTTGTTTTTTTCTGTATTTCTGAGATACCTTCTTAACTATTAAATTCAATAATACATTCCCTATCCCTTGCTATGGAATCGTAAGAATATAATTTTATGTATGGTATACAATATAGACCTCTCCAGTCTCCATCTACAATATTAAATGTATAGATTTTTTTTTTTTAAATGTCAAGACACTAAACAACACCACTAATCAACACTTAGCTATTTCCCCTACTACCTCTCAATTCCATTTACGTGTTCTGCCTCTTGCAGGTTTCACCAGAATTGCTTGTACAGTATATGTATATATTATTCACCTATAAACATTAAGTACCATTGTATGTTTAGTGTAATTGATATGCTTGATTCACTCACAACTGTAATTATAAATACAACCTTATACATCGTGACCGTGTACGCTGTCCTAGCGTTAATCCCCCAGTCATCGTGACCGTGTACGCTGTCCTAGCGTTAATCCCCCAGTCATCGTGACCGTGTACGCTGTCCTAGCGTTAATCCCCCAGTCATCGTGACCGTGTACGCTGTCCTAGCGTTAATCCCCCAGTCATCGTGACCGTGTACGCTGTCCTAGCGTTAATCCCCCAGTCATCGTGACCGTGTACGCTGTCCTAGCGTTAATCCCCCAGTCATCGTGACCGTGTACGCTGTCCTAGCGTTAATCCCCCAGTTATTATAAAATAAATTGCACCCCAAAAGGTTATTCTACAGATCCCAGATGTGTGGCCTGTTAATAATAATGAAATGTGATATGAATTTATGGCTGACCTTAAACCTCTTGTAAAAGGTTTTTATACCGTCAGTATGATGATGTCATTCTAATTTAATTCTGGATAACAATAGAGAATTATAATCAGGTTGGGATGCATCATTATGAATCAAATGGGTAATTGATATCTTAATTAACCCTCTCACTCACACACATTCTTCCTAAGCTGGAGAAAATCTAAAAGAGAGTCACCATACAAAAAGGATCATACATAGCTACACATTAAGGGAGCCCACCTCGTTTTTTTCTCATTCTCTCCCTCTCTGTTTGGCTTGTATCCATTCGGCCCCATTCAGCCTACTGTTTGAAGACGTTTACTCCCATCCGGGAGTCAATATTTTCCTGGCGAGCGGTAGCGAGCCAGCATATATATATTTTTGATTTGACAGCAAGCTACATCTGTACATTTGTCGATAGAAAAATTTCTCCGGCGAAGCCGGTTTTCTCCATACAATGCTAGTTCGCTATCGATCGCCATGAAGAAATCGACACCTAGATGGGGATAAACGTCTTAAAACAGTTGGCTGAATGGGTCTGAATGGATACAAGCCAGAGAAAGAGAAAAAAGAAGAGAACGATAAGAAAAGCAGGTGACCCCCCTTAATTAAACCTTATACAGTAGACATATCCCTTCAAATAAATCCATGGAATAAAAACCTAGCCATCCCTACTCATCCTCCAATAATTCCGGTTTATTGTTCACTGTTATTACTGTAAAAATAGAACCAACATGGCCGGCGAGAAATGAAACTGCTGATGTGTTTTTATATTTATGTTTCAATTCGGAACAGAGAGCGTTGTTACCGCCAACCGGATATTGGAAAAAATAAACGTTGGCCAAAATTATTCAGTCATTGGGGAAATTGCATCTTATATCTACTAATAAAATAGCTTTTATGCAATGCTCGCAATATGGGTGTGTATGTGTGTGTGTGTGTGTGTGTGTGTGTGTGTGTGTGTGTGTGTTAATATGTGTATAGCTTTTGAAATATAGGCGATGATCACTAGTTCCATGAATTTCCTAGTATCTCTGGAACAAAATATATAAGTGTAATGTTTGATAATATATATGTTGGATTGGCTCAAGGGTCAATTCTGATCCTCGCTCTCTTTCTTATTCACACTAATGATCTTCCTGATACTAATAATTCCATTCCCTCCTCTGCACACGACTCAACATTTAATAATTCCATTCACTCCTCTGCACACGACTCAACATTTAATAATTCCATTCCCTCCTCTGCACACGACTCAACATTTAATAATTCCATTCACTCCTCTGCACACGACTCAACATTTAATAATTCCATTCACTCCTCTGCACACGACTCAACATTTAATAATTCCATTCACTCCTCTGCACACGACTCAACATTTAATAATTCCATTCACTCCTCTGCACACGACTCAACATTTAATAATTCCATTCCCTCCTCTGCACACGACTCAACATTTAATAATTCCATTCACTCCTCTGCACACGACTCAACATTTAATTGATATTGCATACCAATAAATATATTCATTCCATAACCGAGCTAATTCCCAACTTGTCCATGTTAATTACCAATGCAAATTTGTCTCCTTCAATGTTAACACAATAATATATATTCAGTTCATTTATATATATGCTGTATATATATCCCGTCCACTCACCAACTCTCTGCAATATCTCTCTCTCTCCGCCGCAATGTTGCATCTCTCTCGCTATTCTATCGCTACAATAATAATCAGTGTTCCTCAGAGCTTTCCCAGTGTATACCACCTCCTTTACGTAGGGCACGTGGTACCCGTCTTGCTACTCAATCCCACCCCTACACTGTGCAACTCTCCAACCCAAGAGTGAAACGTTACTCTCAAACTTTCTTTTACTCAACAGCTGAGCTCTGGAACTCTCTCCCAGAATCAGTCTTTCCCTCTTCCTATGACTTAAATTGCTTCAAACTCCGTGTGTCCAGGCATTTTGGCTCGAACGTCCCTTGATTTTGGCCCTGTCACTCTTTCAACTATGGGGGAGGCACTCGCTATGGGCAGTTCTGCCTTTTGCCTCCCTCAATCACATAGAAAAAAAATATATATACAGTATATATACGTATATATTATATATATATATATTTATATATATATATATACGTATATATTTTATATATATATTTATATATATATATATATATATATATATATATATATATATATATATATATATATATATATATATACCGGTATATATATATATATATATATATATATATATATATATATATATATATATATATATAGAGAGAGAGAGAGAGAGAGAGAGAGAGAGAGAGAGAGAGAGAGAGAGAGAGAGTCTTCCGTCCATTTTATCCACATAGTGAAAAAGTATCTGTTATAATAATAATAATAATAATAATAATAATAATAGTTCTTAAAACTAGCGCATGCTAAGCCAGCTAAGGATAGCCCAATAAGGCTGATTAGGCGTATTTCCATTGGGGTCCTGTACTACTACCCCATCCCTTGCTCATGAGGGACGGTAACGACTCCTGGGATCTTCTGGGTGGAAGTCCAAGACGCTAGTAACTACACCAGCGAGCCGCTAGCACCCATAACATAGCAATCACTCAGCCACAATACATATTTTTTTTTTTTTTTTAATAATTAATGTGCGTATTTGTGAGATTAGAATTATGTGTGTGCTTGATAATAAGTGTAGGTTTGTGTAAATATGAGGCCTCCCGAGAGAAAGTGTAGCGTAAATTGAATACCTTCCATGTTTCCTTTCTACATATTTGTGCATTGATATTTTTCCTGTAAAGCTATTGAGGTGTATCAATATTTATACGCTTACACCCTTTTGATTTGATTTTATAAATGTCATGTTTTCATATCGGTAACATACAGTATATGTTATGTTTTAGCTAAGAGGCAGGTGAGTGCATGATTTTTATTTCCCAGCACCAAAAACAGAAAAACAAAATGTAAGGGAGCGATGTAAGGGTAGAGTTTAAATGTAAGGGAGCGATGTAAGGGTAGAGTTTAAATGTAAGGGAGCGATGTAAGGGTAGAGTTTAAATGTAAGGGAGCGATGTAAGGGTAGAGTTTAAATGTAAGGGAGCGATGTAAGGGTAGAGTTTAAATGTAAGGGAGCGATGTAAGGGTAGAGTTTAAATGTAAGGGAGCGATGTAAGGGTAGAGTTTAAATGTAAGGGAGCGATGTAAGGGTAGAGTTTAAATGTAAGGGAGCGATGTAAGGGTAGAGTTTAAATGTAAGGGAGCGATGTAAGGGTAGAGTTTAAATGTAAGGGAGCGATGTAAGGGTAGAGTTTAAATGTAAGGGAAGAGTTTAAATGTAAGGGAGCGATGTAAGGGTAGAGTTTAAATGTAAGGGAGCGATGTAAGGGTAGAGTTTAAATGTAAGTGAGCGATGTAAGGGTAGAGTTTAAATGTAAGGGAGCGATGTAAGGGTAGAGTTTAAATGTAAGGGAGCGATGTAAGGGTAGAGTTTAAATGTAAGGGAGCGATGTAAGGGTAGAGTTTAAATGTAAGGGAGCGATGTAAGGGTAGAGTTTAAATGTAAGGGAGCGATGTAAGGGTAGAGTTTAAATGTAAGGGAGCGATGTAAGGGTACAGTTTAAATGTAAGGGAGCGATGTAAGGGAAGAGTTTAAATGTAAGGGAGCGATGTAAGGGTAGAGTTTAAATGTAAGGGAGCGATGTAAGGGTAGAGTTTAAATGTAAGGGAGCGATGTAAGGGTAGAGTTTAAATGTAAGGGAGCGATGTAAGGGTAGAGTTTAAATGTAAGGGAGCGATGTAAGGGTAGAGTTTAAATGTAAGGGAGCGATGTAAGGGTAGAGTTTAAATGTAAGGGAGCGATGTAAGGGTAGAGTTTAAATGTAAGGGAGCGATGTAAGGGTAGAGTTTAAATGTAAGGGAGCGATGTAAGGGTACAGTTTAAATGTAAGGGAGCGATGTAAGGGTAGAGTTTAAATGTAAGGGAGCGATGTAAGGGTAGAGTTTAAATGTAAGGGAGCGATGTAAGGGTAGAGTTTAAATGTAAGGGAGCGATGTAAGGGTAGAGTTTGAAAGCAGATCCTGAAAAAGTATTTACCCACTTGCCTCACTCGAAATATTATTAATATATATTATTTATTACATAACGTTTATTAAATTAAATAATTAACTCTTCGATCGTTTTAAGAGTAGATATATATATATATACTGTACATATACTGTAGATTATATACTATCTTTCTGTATATATTTATCTATATATTTATATTGTTTCATAGTTGTCTCCCTAAACCTCCATCGAGTTTAACAAAAATACCCCCAAGACCCCCCCCCCCCTTACGAGATATATATATATATATATTTTTTTTACAAAAATGCTTCGGCCGAAGGCTGGTTCATCTTAAATTACAGGCTCAATATTGCTCGCTAGGAAGAAAGCAACACCGAAATGGCACGAAAGGTCATTGACAAAGGAATGGGGCCAAAGATTTTAAAATCGCCAAATTAATGGGGAGAACATTATTCAGTCTCAAAACTAATGGGGCTAACTATGAGGGAGTACAGATACTTGTTTTTTTTGGGTTTTTTTTTGCCTGGACAAGAAAACTGGCACAGCGCTGGTATTGTGTAGGAAGTATAAGTCTGTACATAAAATGGTTATATCGCTGGCATGGTCCGGAAGGTCTTTGAAATGCAAATTCACTTCGTTATCGACAATAAGAGAGAGACATAAAAGCACAACATTAATTTTCCCTTATATATCCACTACATAAACGAGCTAGGCAGAGTTTGGACCAGCCCTGGATATAAACGCCTCTATTTATATATTTGCAACAGGTTCCCGCGGGAAATCCAAATCCAGTTAAGCTCCGCGATGCTCTATTAAACAGCGCTTGTGCAAAAATAAAGTTGACAATTGAATAGAATCGAGGCTTTTAGCGCACGGCTGGAAGGGGGGGGGGGGGACCGCTGTGTGATAATTGCGAAAGACAGCCATTGCATTTTATGTGAAAAAAGCCGGGGCGTGTTGCAATGCCTGAGCGGGAGTGTTTTGTGTTTCAGCCATTAAGGGGAGATGGGCCGGTTTTCTGGACCACTTTCTCCCTTGTGTTTAGCCCCATTAATTTTGAGATTTTATGACGTACCGTACGACCCATTAGTTTGACGATTTTAACACCTTTCGTTGTCAATTTTAAGAACTTTCGTGCCATTTAGGTGTCGATTTTTTCCTGGCCAGCTAAAGCGAGCCTGTAATTTTGAGAGAACCGGCCTTTGGACAGGACATGTTTCTACCGAAAAATGTACAAATTTATCTTAAAGGGGGGTGTAGGGGGTCTTTTTTAAAGCTTGATGGAGGTCTAGCGAGGAAACTAAAACTCATATGAATAACTGAATAAATAGACCAAAAAAAAAACAGCAACTATCCCCTTAACCCTTTCACGCTTATGATGCAATTTTGAGCCTATTAGGAATACTTTAAAGCCTTTGTTACCATCAGGGGTATTTAGAAACCTTTAGTTTAGTTACTTCAACCTCTGCAGTTGTCTTTGAGTTAGCTGTGGGCAGAAAACTAATTTTGGAGAGGTAATTATAAGAGTGAGAGAACTCTATTTCTTATTGCTAATCTGGCAACCTCTGCGTCATAAAAGTGTGAAAGAGTTAATACATGCGAACAATACCGGTGGCGATATTTTTAACCTATTAATATGGGGCTGTCTGGATGTAGGCACCATTGTTTGTGATGATGTGATCTGCTTGACTCCCTACATACAAACACACAGTATGGCTCCAGTTATTACAATGAATGTAAATATTGTTCATTCATATAAGCTTGTAATAGGATTGAGTTAATGATACTGGGATAGTTTACTTCAGACTACTGTATAGTCTATTCGCTGTAAGTAGGCGAAAAATCACGACCTCTAACCTCTGTAACTCAAACACTACAAGAGTAATCGAGGTAATATTTCTACCATTTGGGTGGAGTCAGTCAAGGAATAGATGTGGAAATTTACAGCCAATTTGCGCTAGCCCTTTTTGAGTTACAGAGGATAGAGGTCATGATTTTTCGCCTACTTACAGCGAATAGACTTTATGTTAGGCTAAGTTTGGTGTTGTCTTATAAACGAACCCGTCTTACTTGGTGGGATGCAAATTTAGCGTATACCAGTCACCTATCAAACATAACCAAGTATTTACCCTTGACGCCTTTTTGAAGACATAATTACCAGCCTAGTAAGGTGATATAATTATTTTCTTCGAGGGTTAGGTTTTTTCTGGACCCCCATCTCCCTCATGTTTAGCCCAATTAATTTTGAGATTTTAAGTCGTTCGGCCCATCAGTTTGGCGAATTTACCACCTTTTGCCCCATTTCGTTGTCAAATGTAAGACCTTTCGTGCCATTTAGGTGTCGATGTTTTCCTGTCGAGCGATAGTGAGCCTATAATTTTATAAAGAACCGGCCATTTTTTCTACCAAAAAATGTACAACTTTATCTTCAATGGGGGTTTAGGGAGTGTTTTTATAATCTTAATAGAGGTCGAGCGAGGAAACTATAAAATATATGAATGAATATATAAACTACGACCAAAATCTAACCACTACCCCCTTAAGGTGAATATTACTCATATACCACACAGCAACAAAACTGACTTCCAAATATTAACCAACAGAATATTGTGGCATTTGAATAATTCAGTATTAGCAACCATTAACTCTTACTCGACCATGACACCTTTACACGTTCCATTCTGGGTATTAAACGTTTTAATAGTTGTACAAATAATCCATATTATGTTTTCCCATTTTTATTTTGGAGATCATTCCTAAGCTTAATACTATCCTCTAGTATTAAACGAGGTAAAGTGTAAATGACGTCACCATCATAAAGGATAGGTACTACTGCACGTGTATATTTTTCCTTTCTAGATCGCCATCAAGCTCAAATGCAAGAAAACAAGAAAAAAACAGACCCCCCAATTGTTGGCTCGCTATCGCTCGCCAGGAAAATATTGATACCTAAATGGCGCGAAATATCTAAACACTGACAAAGAAATGGGGCGAATTAAAGGTAATAAAATAGCCAAAGTAATGGGACAAGTTTCTTAACATTTCAAATTGAATGGGGTTAAACAAGAGGAAAACAAACTGATAGGCATAATAAATGTGCAATGCTCGTCTTCCATAACATCGTGAACGCTTCTGCCAGTATGTTGACTCATATGGGAATGGCTGCAATAAATACGCCTTCATTGTTACTCTGTGCATTATACTATAGGTAGGCCAGAAATCCTAACCCCTAAACTCTGGAACTCAAAATGGGCATGAACAAAAGGACTGTAAATTACCACACCTATTCCCTGGAGTACCCTTTCTTAATGGTAGAAATATTACCTCGATCACTAAGGGGGAAGGGATTATCTTCTGATCGATTATTTCATGGATACTGTATATCATTATTCTAGTTTCCTCCCTAGACCTCCATCAAACTTTTAAAAACATCCATTAGATCCCCCTTCTAGATAGATCAATATGTACATTTTGGCCGGTTCTTTCAAAATTACAGGCTCTCTATCGTTCGCCAGGAAAGAAATCGATACCTAAATAGGACGAAAGGTCTTAATATTGACAACAACAACGGGGCGAAAGGTCTTAAAATCGACAAAATAATAGAGCAAACATCATAACATCTGAAAACGAATGGGGCTAAACATGAGGGAGAAGGGGGTCTAGAAAAACGACCCATCTCCCCTTAAGTCGTGTTTGAGTTACAGATCGAGGTTATATAGTGGTCAAGATGTTTGGCCTACATATAATGAATGAACTATACGTATAATTTAAACTTTCTCATTTATGTTCAAGTTAACCTCTGCTGTATAATAGAGTCCTTTATAATAGAGTCCTTTATGTTAAAGTTAACCTCTGCTGTATAATAGAGTCCTTTATGTTAAAGTTAACCTCTGCTGTATAATAGAGTCCTTTATGTTAAAGTTAACCTCTGCTGTATAATAGAGTCATTTATGTTAAAGTTAACCTCTGCTGTATAATAGAGTCCTTTATGTTAAAGTTAACCTCTGCTGTATAATAGAGTCCTTTATGTTAAAGTTAACCTTTGCTGTATAATAGAGTCATTTATGTTAAAGTTAACCTCTGCTGTATAATAGAGTCCTTTATGTTAAAGTTAACCTCTGCTGTATAATAGAGTCCTTTATGTTAAAGTTAACCTCTGCTGTATAATAGAGTCATTTATGTTAAAGTTAACCTCTGCTGTATAATAGAGTCCTTTATGTTAAAGTTAACCTCTGCTGTATAATAGAGTCCTTTATGTTAAAGTTAACCTCTGCTGTATAATAGAGTCATTTATGTTAAAGTTAACCTCTGCTGTATAATAGAGTCCTTTATGTTAAAGTTAACCTCTGCTGTATAATAGAGTCCTTTATGTTAAAGTTAACCTCTGCTGTATAATAGAGTCCTTTATGTTAAAGTTAACCTCTGCTGTATAATAGAGTCCTTTATGTTAAAGTTAACCTCTGCTGTATAATAGAGTCATTTATGTTAAAGTTAACCTCTGCTGTATAATAGAGTCCTTTATGTTAAAGTTAACCTCTGCTGTATAATAGAGTCCTTTATGTTAAAGTTAACCTCTGCTGTATAATAGTCATTTATGTTAAAGTTAACCTCTGCTGTATAATAGAGTCCTTTATGTTAAAGTTAACCTCTGCTGTATAATAGAGTCCTTTTCCTACAGTATATTTCCGGTTAGCATCAGTCGATCTTATATAATTTAAATAGGGTCTCTGTGAATCTAAAAGGCAAATAGCATCTGAAGTACCCCTCCTACTCCATTTTCGAGCAATATTTTAGTTATCCCTTGTAACAAAAATGCCTTCCCAGACATTTGTAGTTTGAAGGAATTCAAACAACAAAATGCTCTCACAGACCCCCTTCAAGCTAAATTTATACATTTTTCTATAGAAAGATGTTCCAGGCAAAGACGATTTCTTCAAACATCTGAATGGGGTGAAGCGTCGTATAATCGCCAAACTAATGTGGTGAAACTTTTTAAATCTCCAAGATAATGGAGCAAAACAAGAAAGGCCCAAAAAGATCTCCCTCGGACAAATAGGATTAAATTCCATGCGTTCTACATTGCATACACCAAGAATACATTGCATACACCAAGAATACATTGCATACACCAAGAATACATTGCATACACCAAGAATACATTGTTATACAGAGACATTGCATACACCAAGAATACATTGCATACACCAAGAATACATTGCATACACCAAGAATACATTGTTATACAGAGACTAAATTACATCAGTCGTTCAGTATATACAACAAAGGCACTCGCTGGGCTCACTGGCTTTGTACAACAAAGGCACTCGCTGGGCTCACTGGCTTTTTTCATGTTATTCAATATTGTACTGACTTCATTCCAATATAGTTTCAATTTAATTAAGCTCACCAAATTCAAGAGAGCCAAACATATATCGCTGATAGTGGCATAGGCGAAGTCGGAATAGGATTATGTACTCAATTGTTGTATGTGTGTGTGTGTGTGTGTGTGTGTGTGTGTGTAATAAAGGCTTTGATTATTTCTTAAGGCCAAAATACTTGTGTATGAATTGAAATATATAATCCGAGTAGGATTTCCCTTCTCCTTAATACAAATAGAAAAAAATATATATATACAATATATATATATATACCCGGTATATATATATATCAATTGCTAACTATTCTCTTTTGTGCAATATAAAGCGACTAATATACAACAGAAATATAAGCAAACATATTGATTCTTGTATTGAAGTGGAAGAAACATTATATACATTATATATAACTCATATGTTTTATGAATATCAATCTCCCTGTAGATACAGTTCAATATTGACAATCCTTGAACAAAAAATATTCAGGAACAATTAATTAATATAGTGACAAAGACACTAAAATATTACATCAAAATATGTTATTGACATTAAGGGAGCCCACCTCGCTTTTTTCTCTTTCTCTCCCTCTCTCTTTGGCTTGTATCCATTCGGCCTCATTCAGCCTACTGTTTTAAAACGTTTACCCCCATCCAGGTATCAATATTTTCCTGGCGAGCGGTAGCGAGCCAGCATATGCATATTTTTGTTTTGACAGCAAGCTAAATGTGTACGTTTTTCGATAGAAAAATTTCTCCGGCGAAGCCAGATTTGTCCATACAATGCTGGCTCGCTATCGCTCGCCAGGAAGAAATCGACACCTGGATGGAGATAAACGTCTTAAAACAGTTGGCTGAATGAGGTCGAATGGATACAAGCCAGGGAAAGAGAGAAAAGGAGAGAAAGATAAAAAAAAGTCGGTGACCCCCATTAATGAATGGTGCGGGCCTTTGTAAAATAAATTTGTTGTTACCTTGATGACACAGATTGAAAAGACCCTTTTATTATTATTAGTCCTGGAACGTTTCTTTTGTAATATCCCAGGTCCCCTTCCACGTATCATCTTAAAAATGAACTACTCTTTTTTTTTTTTACTATTATAATGCATTCTATTGTAATTTATTATCCATTCTTATTTAATTATCCTTTCATCCCTTATTTGATTATCCCTTCTATCATTATTTCCTCTTTTTTCATTATTACCCCAGGCCCCTTCTACGTAAAATCTTAAAAAGGAACTTTCCGTCTTTTGAATCACCTCGCTCGAGTTCAAAGAAACCGGATAATTAGACTCTTAAGCCTCCCACCTTTTTCCTGGAGCCCCTCTTGGAGTAAACAAGTGACATAGAGGCACTGTAAACACGGCCTCCAGTCAAAACGGCCACACTCCATAACGGCCACACTCCAAAACGGCCACACTCCAAAACGGCCCACTCCATAACGGCCACACTCCAAAACGGCCACACTCCAAAACTGCCACACTCCAAGATGGCCACACTCCAAAACTGCCACACTCCAAAACAGCCACAACCAGAAAGGCCATATAGTCTCCTAAATAGATTTATATCCAGTATTCGATACATGGATATTAATTGTGGTTATCCTATGTGCTGAACCTTTAACCGTCTCGATGGTTAGAGTGTTTAAGTTTCTTTATATGGCATCCCAGGTTCGAATCCCGGGAGGATCACAAGTTTTCATTAATTTCATTTGAGGGTGTTGGGTATTGGGGGTGAAATAAATAAATTAAGATTACGTCTGAAGGGGAGTATTTTAGTTAGTTTAGTTAGTACTTATAACAAATATATAATTTACGTACACATGTAATACTCGCCTACTTGAGAATCTTTGGACCCGACACACATACCAGCATACATTAGGGAGAAACTCTAACCAGTCAAAGCAGCCGTTAACATGATCGATCCACTAACCTCCACTCAGAGCTGTCACCCACCACTTAAAGGGGTATATTGGTTATTTGATGGTTTATTTCTTGACTGATAAATATATATATTATAGTCCGAAGTTTCTAGCGAGGAAACTTACAAATATATTAACAAATAAATGTCTAGACCGAAAACCAAGCACTACCCCCTTAACCCCATAAACGTGTGTGTGTCAGAATATGTGTACCTCCAATACCTCCTGCAGTATGACCACAAGCTTAATATTAAACTGGAATGATTGAGAGGTGCCTTTAATCAGCTTAGGATGGACCTCTCGTATGAAAGAAACGCCAAAACAATAATCTACCGCCGTTCCCGAGTCTGTTTACTGAGTCCGAGAGACGCTTTTATTCATCTAAGGAAGGACCTCTCGTAGTGAAAGAAACGGTACACAAACTGTCTACCTTCCGTCCCTCAGTCTGTTACTAAATCCGAGAGATGCTTTTATTCAGCTTAAGAGACCTCTCATAATGAAAGAAACGGTATACAAACTGTCTACCTTCCGTCCCTCAGTTTGTTACTAAATCCGAGAGATGCTTTTATTCAGCTTAAGACGGACCTCTCATAATGAAAGAAACGGTACACAAACTGTCTACCTTCCGTCCCTCAGTTTGTTACTAAATCCGAGAGATGCTTTTATTCAGCTTAAGACGGACCTCTCATAATGAAAGAAACGGTACACAAACTGTCTACCTTCCGTCCCTCAGTCTGTTACTAAATCCGAGAGATGCTTTTATTCAGCTTAAGACGGACCTCTCATAATGAAAGAAACGGTACACAAACTGTCTACCTTCCGTCCCTCAGTCTGTTACTAAATCCGAGAGATGCTTTTATTCAGCTTAAGACGGACCTCTCATAATGAAAGAAACGGTACACAAACTGTCTACCTTCCGTCCCTCAGTCTGTTACTAAATCCGAGAGATGCTTTTATTCAGCTTAAGACGGACCTCTCATAGTGAAAGAAATGGTACACAAACTGTCTACCTTCCGTCCCTCAGTCTGTTACTAAATCCGAGAGATGCTTTTATTCAGCTTAAAACGGACCTCTCATAATGAAAGAAACGGTACACAAACTGTCTACCTTCCGTCCCTCAGTCTGTTACTAAATCCGAGAGATGCTTTTATTCAGCTTAAGACGGACCTCTCATAGTGAAAGAAATGGTACACAAACTGTCTACCTTCCGTCCCTCAGTCTGTTACTAAATCCGAGAGATGCTTTTATTCAGCTTAAGACGGACCTCTCATAGTGAAAGAAATGGTACACAAACTGTCTACCTTCCGTCCCCGAGTCTGTTACCTGAATCCGAGAGACGCTTTTATTCATCTAAGGAAGGACCTCTCGTAGTGAAAGAAACGGTATAAAATGAGTCTGTTTACTGAATCCTCTTAATGGCCTCCTATCCCCTTCTGTTGACTGTCTTATGTGTGGGGACCTCTCTGGGGAATGACGGATGAGAGGGAGTGTGTCTGTATGTGAGTGAGTGAGTGAGAGTGTGTGTGTGATTTTGAGAGTATGTATGAGGGAGAGTGAGTTTGAAAGTGAGTGTGTGAGAGTGAGTGTCAGAACGAGAGAGAGTGTGTGTGTGAGAGTGAGTGTCAGAGTGAGAGAGAGTGTGTGTGTGAGAGAGAGACGGGGGTCACGGAGGACTGGGTAAGGTCAAACCAGGTAAAGGGAAATACTGCTTTCTCTAACCTCTCTCTATCTCTCTCTCTCTCTCTCTCTCTCTCTCTCTCTCTCTCTCTCTCTCTCTCTCAATAAAGATGCTATTGTGTTGCAGAATCATTTAATAGTAATTTGAAACACCTAACGACTAGAGGTAATTTCAAAGGTGAATATGAGTGAATATGAGTTTCTAATAAGATTATATAAACAGTATAATATTATACTGTAGAATATATATATATATATATATATATATACATATACAGTATATACCGTATATTTATATATATATATCTATATATCTATCTATTGCCGGACGCGTTACTCCCCTTACGAGGGTGGCCATACACAGAATTCCCCCAAGCGGACCTATTCCCTGTGAGAGGGACAACCCGAGCCAGTTTAGTGAAGGACTTACAGGATTGACCACTCGATTTAGGATCCGTCCGACTCCGAGGCCCTCTGTGTATCTTGTTAGCACTATTTTTCTACAGTGGTGTTCGGCTAATCCATCCACTAACCTGCCTTAACCTTAGGTAAGCAGTACGGATTTGTATCAGGTTTACTCCCCTAGACAGGTTGCCAACCAAGGCTGACGAGTCCCATCCACCCGGATTTGTATAAGGTTGTCTCCCCGAGTTGCCTACCAAGGCTAACGAGTCTCATCCACCCGATAATATATATATAATATACCGGTATATATATATATATATATATATATATATATATATATATATATATATATATATATATATATATATATATACAATATTATATATATCGGTATATACAGTATACTGTATACAGTATATACAGTATAGTAGGCTACATCAGTTATCAATATATAGTAGGCTACATCAGTTATCAATATATAGTAGGCTACATCAGTTATCAATATATAGTAGGCTACATCAGTTATCAATATATAGTAGGCTACATCAGTTATCAATATATAGTAGGCTACATCAGTTATCAATATGGTAAAACAGTTATAGCATCGTGAATCGACAAAATATTGTTGTCAACATTAATGTGTAATTTTGTACAATATTGCCACTACCTTAATTACCAACAAATGCTATCAACATTACAATATTGCCACTACCAACAAATGCTATCAACATTACAATATTGCCACTACCAACAAATGCTATCAACATTACAATATTGCCACTACCAACAAATGCTATCAACATTACAATAATGAGTATTTGTAATATAGATAGTGTACGACTGTTTGTCTGCATGTGTTTGATGTGTATGTTTGTTTGTATGTATGGGTGTGGAGTATGTATGAATGTATGTGTGTGGGGGTGTATGTATATGTGTATGTTTGTGTGTGCATGTGTAGTGTATGTATGAATGTGTGAGGAGTATTTTTTATTTTTGTCTATGTGATTGAGGGAGGCAAAAGGCAGAACTGCCTATAGCGAGTGTCTCCCCCATAGTTGAAAGAGTGACAGGGCCAAAATCAAGGGACGCTCGAGCCAAAATGCCTGGACACATGGAGTTTGAAGCAATCTAAGTCATAGGAAGAGGGAAAGACTGATTCTGGGAGAGAGTTCCAGAGCTCAGCTGTTGAGTGGAAGAAAGATTGAGAGTAAAGTTTCACTCTTGGGTTGGAGAGTTGCACAGAGTAGGGGTGGGATTGAGTTGCAAGACGGGTACCACGTGCCCTACGTAAAGGAGGTGGTATACACTGGGAAAGCTCTGAGGAACACTGATTATTATAGTAGCGATAGAATAGCGAGAGAGATGCAACATTGCGGCGGAGAGAGAGAGATTGCAGAGAGTTGGTGAGTGGACGGGAGTTAATGATACGTAAGGCATGTATGTATGTATGTGGAATATTTAAATATGCATGGGTGTATGTATGTCTGTATGTATGTAGGAGTGTTGGGGGTGGTACAATACAGCTAACTAACACACCATAACACTAACAACAGGAACCACCACACAATAACCACTAAAGACCCCCTCACTATGTATGTATGTATGTATGTATGTATGTGTGTTGCTGGTGGTACAATACAGCTAACTAACACACCATTACACTAACAACAGGAACCACCACACAATAACTACTAGAGACCCCCTCACTATGTATGTATGTATATATGTATGAGTGATGCTGGGGGTACAATACAGCTAACTAACACACCATTACACTAACAACAGGAACCACCACACAATAACTACTAGAGACCCCCTCACTATGTATGTATGTATATATGTATGAGTGATGCTGGGGGTACAATACAGCTAACTAACACACCATTACACTAACAACAGGAACCACCACACAATAACTACTAGAGACCCCCTCACTATGTATGTATGTATGTATGTATGTATGTGTGTTGCAGGTGGTACAATACAGCTAACTAACACACCATTACACTAACAACAGGAACCACCACACAATAACTACTAGAGACCCCCTCACTATGTATGTATGTATGTATGAGTGTTGCTGGTGGTACAATACAGCTAACTAACACACCATTACACTAACAACAGGAACCACCACACAATAACTACTAGAGACCCCCTCACTATGTATGTATGTATGTATGAGTGTTGCTGGGGGTACAGCACAGCTAACTAACACACCATTACACTAACAACAGGAACCACCACACAATAACTACTAGAGACCCCCTCACTATGTATGTATGTATGTATGTATGTGTGTTGCTGGTGGTACAATACAGCTAACTAACACACCATTACACTAACAACAGGAACCACCACACAATAACTACTAGAGACCCCCTCACTATGTATGTATGTATGTATGTATGTATGTGTGTTGCTGGTGGTACAATACAGCTAACTAACACACCATTACACTAACAACAGGAACCACCACACAATAACTACTAAAGACCCCCTCACTATGTATGTATGTATGTATGTATGTATGTATGTATGTATATGTGTATGAGTGTTGTGGTTTTACAATACAGCTAATTAACACACCACAACACTAACAACAGGAACCACCACACAATAACCACTAAAGCCCCCTCACTATGTATGTATGTATGTATGTATGTATGAGTGATGCTGGGGGTACAATACAGCTAATTAACACACCACAACACTAACAACAGGAACCACCACACAATAACCACTAAAGCCCCCTCACTATGTATGTATGTATGTATGCATGTATGAGTGATGCTGGTGGTACAATACAGCTAATTAACACACCACAACACTAACAACAGGAACCACCACACAATAACCACTAAAGCCCCCTCACTATGTATGTATGTATGTATGTATGTATGAGTGATGCTGGGGGTACAATACAGCTAATTAACACACCACAACACTAACAACAGGAACCACCACACAATAACCACTAAAGCCCCCTCACTATGTATGTATGTATGTATGCATGTATGAGTGATGCTGGTGGTACAATACAGCTAATTAACACACCACAACACTAACAACAGGAACCACCACACAATAACCACTAAAGCCCCCTCACTATGTATGTATGTATGTATGTATGTATGAGTGATGCTGGTGGTACAATACAGCTAATTAACACACCACAACACTAACAACAGGAACCACCACACAATAACCACTAAAGACGCCCTCACTATGTATGTATGTATGTATGTATGTATGTATGAGTGATGCTGGGGGTACAATACAGCTAATTAACACACCACAACACTAACAACAGGAACCACCACACAATAACCACTAAAGCCCCCTCACTATGTATGTATGTATGTATGTATGTATGAGTGATGCTGGGGGTACAATACAGCTAATTAACACACCACAACACTAACAACAGGAACCACCACACAATAACCACTAAAGACCCCCTCACTATGTATGTATGTATGTATGTATGTATGTATGTGTGTATGTATGTATGTATATATGTATGTATGTATGTATGTATATATGTATGAGTGATGCTGGTGGTACAATACAGCTAATTAACACACCACAACACTAACAACAGGAACCACCACACAATAACCACAAAAGCCACGTCACTATGTATGTATGTATGTATGTATGAGTGATGCTGGTGGTACAATACAGCTAATTAACACACCACAACACTAACAACAGGAACCACCACACAATAACCACTAAAGCCCCCTCACTATGTATGTATGTATGTATGTATGTATGAGTGATGCTGGGGGTACAATACAGCTAATTAACACACCACAACACTAACAACAGGAACCACCACACAATAACCACTAAAGCCCCCTCACTATGTATGTATGTATGTATGTATGTATGAGTGATGCTGGGGGTACAATACAGCTAATTAACACACCACAACACTAACAACAGGAACCACCACACAATAACCACTAAAGCCCCCTCACTATGTATGTATGTATGTATGCATGTATGAGTGATGCTGGTGGTACAATACAGCTAATTAACACACCACAACACTAACAACAGGAACCACCACACAATAACCACTAAAGCCCCCTCACTATGTATGTATGTATGTATGTATGTATGAGTGATGCTGGTGGTACAATACAGCTAATTAACACACCACAACACTAACAACAGGAACCACCACACAATAACCACTAAAGACGCCTCACTATGTATGTATGTATGTATGTATGTATGTATGAGTGATGCTGGGGGTACAATACAGCTAATTAACACACCACAACACTAACAACAGGAACCACCACACAATAACCACTAAAGCCCCCTCACTATGTATGTATGTATGTATGTATGTATGAGTGATGCTGGGGGTACAATACAGCTAATTAACACACCACAACACTAACAACAGGAACCACCACACAATAACCACTAAAGACGCCCTCACTATGTATGTATGTATGTATGTATGAGTGATGCTGGGGGTACAATACAGCTAATTAACACACCACAACACTAACAACAGGAACCACCACACAATAACCACTAAAGCCCCCTCACTATGTATGTATGTATGTATGAGTGATGCTGGGGGTACAATACAGCTAATTAACACACCACAACACTAACAACAGGAACCACCACACAATAACCACTAAAGACCCCCTCACTCAATTTCAATATGCTGTACAGTCGCAATAATTAAAGCTGATTTGTTTTGAAGCCTCGACCTGATTAAAGGCAGTTACAGACATATTATGGTAACTTATACATAACAGTTTATTTGCAAGTTGTACATGAATTGTTGAATATGACTGTACAGTGGTTTGTTGCTCTCAGTGACGTTAGGTAGGATGCCGTGTTCAACAGGAATACCTCCCTTTTTGCTAACCTTACCTAACACCTCGGGATACCTTGCCTACCTATAATGTACAGGGTATAGACAGTTGTGCGAGTTTATACTAATTATTAGCGACTTTGCTTATTCTTAGGACAGTTACAATTTCGACTGTCAAAATAAGACGGACATACGGACGTCGTAAGATCATTGAGTATCTGGCCTGGGGTTCGGAAATTTGATTAAAGAGCATCATAGCCTCTTAGCCTGCCCAGAGATTCTGTAATAAGATAAATCCGCCATATTTGTCTGTGGACAATATTTTGGAACCTTGCTAATGTGTGCATTCTTATACAATTCTTTCCCATCTCAGCGCCGTTAATAGACGAAATAACCTGAAAAATGTTGCTACCTTTAGAAATAGGCATGCTAATCCATGTACTCGCTTTAAACAACACTCATTCTCAAAGTATTCGTTCGGTATCAGGCGAAGGGAAAAACAATGTTTAAGACCGTAAGTATCAAACAACGGGGTGATATTATTATTATTATTATTTGTTTACCCTCTCAGTACAGGCGAAGTATATGTATATATATTATTATTCTGGCTATCATTTGACGCTTTTATTCTGCTTAGGAAAGATTTATGGTAATCAATGCATTAATAAAGATATGATATACTTCTCTGATTACTAGACGTCCTTCCTAAGCTGCATAAAATCGTTTAACAACAGCCAGAATGTTAGGCAAAATGGCGTCACCCGTACTGAAGTGGCTATAATCATATATAATTAAGATCCAACCACCGAACTAATTACCCTGTACCAGTAAAGCTGAATGTTGTTATGGGTGTGAACATATAGGAGGGTAAAGTGAGGTAATAATGGTACCAATATGGCGGGAGGGTTGGCCGATCTCTGGTACTGTTGGGTCTCTAGGCTTCTTCATTCGATTCTCTTCCACTCCATCTATGACCCTCTCTCCCCTCCCTCCCACCACCATAAAAGCTTCTCTACCTGCCCCCTCCCCCCCCCCCCCATTTACATCATATAGGCCCCTCTCTCTAACCTCCCATCCTGTAGTACCCTCTCCTTTCTCCCACCCAAGTCCTCCCCTCCACCCCCTCCTATAGTTTCCTCTCCCTTGACCCCCATCCCGTCATCTTATAGTTTCCTCTCCCCTCCCCCCAACCAATAATTCCCTTTCTCCTCATCCCTTCCCCCGTCCAATAGCACCCTCTCTCCCCTTCCCCCCCCCCCATCCATAAGCCCCTATCCCTTCTCCCCCATCTCCCATCCTATAGCCTCTCTCCCTTCTCTCCCCTTCCCTCCACCCATTAGCCTTCTGTCTCTTCTCAGTGTCATTTAGAATCTTAAATGACACTGTCCCTTCTTACACACCCTCTTTCCCCCCTCCTATAGCCCTCCCCCCCCCCCCCCTCATCCTGTAGCTCTCTCCTTTCCCCTCTTACTATTGCCCCCCATCCTACAGAATCCCCTCTCCTATCTCCCGCCCCCATCTTATAGTTCCCTCCCCCTTCTATAGCCCCACCCCCTCAGTACTCACCCAACCCCACTCCCCGCTGAGGGCTTTTACAAGAGAATCAAAAGAAAGGCCTCCCGAAGTTGTAATTTTATGCTGAGAGGAGCTGTAAGGTCTTACTGGGGGAGGCGGGCAACGAGGGGGAAAATGAAGAACGGCAGGGTAAAGAAGGAAATGGAGGAGGAGGAAGGAAGAGGAGGAGGAGGAGGAGGAGGAGGAGGAGGAGGAGGAGGAGGAAGACATGAGAAGGAATACACAAGGATAAATTAGTCTTACTGGGGAGGCAGGCAACGAGAGGGAAAATTAAGAACAGGAGGGTAAAGAAGGAAATGGAGGAGGAAGAAGAAGAAGACACGAGAAGGAATAAACAAGGAGGAATTGAGGAACGGTGTAGAACAGGAGAGGAGAACATGTAAACAGAGGAAGCAAAGTAAGGAAAATACAGGATGTGCAAACAATAAAGAAGGAAACGAATGAGGAAGTAGAGAAAGAAGAATTGAGAAGGAATAAAGGAACGGTGAACAAGATAACAATACAGGAGAAGAAGAAGAAGAAGGGAGGGGGGATAAAATGACGAGCAATGTAAGAATAAAAACATACAATACAAATATACATACATACCCACTCACAACTGAAATCTAGAAAATTAAAAAACAAAAACTCGGAAATAAAGAACGGGGGGATTACAAAGAAGATAACTAAAGAGGAGGCAGAGATGAGGAGGAATAGGGGGACAGTAAGGTGGAAGAGAAGAGGAGAAGTATGAGGTGGAAGAGGAGAGGAGGAGGACGAGGTGGAAGAGATGAGAAGAAGAAGAGTGGAAGGAAGTAATTGAGATCAAAAGAAATCGAGGAAAGGAGAAGACTTTAAAAATAAAAGCATTATAAAAGTTGCAGGTAGAGTTGTGATTTTATGTTGATAGAAGCCGTGTGTTTACTTGGAAGGAGGGCAACGAAGGGGAAATGACGAACGGGGGGATAAAGATGAACGAGGAAGAAGAATAGGAGTGAAGAAAGAAGAAGAAGATGGCAGGAGAGAAGAGGAATGAAGAGGAAGCAGAAGGAGAAGGAGGAAAAGGGGAACAATAGATATAAGGACAAGAAGAGGATGTAAGAGAGAGGGGGGACA
>CM064486.1:32890665-32910665 GCA_032716605.1 Paralithodes platypus | reverse complement strand
GAGCGATAGCGAGCCTGTAATTTGAGAGGAACCGTCCTTCGGCCGGGACATTTTTCTACCGGAAAATGTACAAATTTATCTTGTCTAGGGGGTGTAATTTTAAGCTTGATGGAGTTCTAGGGAAGAAACTAAATACCTCCCCTTAAGAGGAGATTTGTATTTATTTGCTTATCTATATATTAATTTATTATTATTATTTGTTTAGTTTTCTCCCTAGACTTCCATTAAGTTTAAGAAATTACCCCGAGACCCCCCTTCGAGATCAATTTGTGCATTAGACCGTAGACCAATTCGGCCGGATTCCTCCTAAATTGCAGGCTTGCTACCAATCGCCAGTAAAATAATCGACACCTAAATGACACGAAAGGTCTTTTAACCGCCAAATTAATGGGGCGAAATGGCTTAAAATCGCCAACCGAATCGGGCGTATATCTTTCAATCTCAAAACTAATGAGACTAAGCGTGAAGGAGAAGGGGGTCCAGAAAACTAATGAGACTAAGCGTGAAGGAGAAGGGGGTCCAGAAAACTAATGAGACTAAGCGTGAAGGAGAAGGGGGTCCAGAAAACTAATGAGACTAAGCGTGAAGGAGAAGGGGGTCCAGAAAACTAATGAGACTAAGCGTGAAGGAGAAGGGGGTCCAGAAAACTAATGAGACTAAGCGTGAAGGAGAAGGGGGTCCAGAAAACTAATGAGACTAAGCGTGAAGGAGAAGGGGGTCCAGAAAACTAATGAAACTAAGCGTGAAGGAGAAGGGGGTCCAGAAAATAACCCATTATATAAATAGTCGAAAACAAAAAAACTGTAGGAAAGTTGTAATGTTATGCTGAGAGAAACGGAGCTCTCTACTTGGAAGGGAGGCAACGAGAAGGAAAATGAGCAAGAAGAGAGGTGGGGGGGGGGGGGGAGGAGGAAGAAGAAGAAGAGGGTGGAGAGTAGAAAATGAGGTGATGGAAGAGAAGACGCGGAGGAGAATTGGGAAGAAGAGAAAAAAGGCATACGAGGAGGAGAAAACGCAGCTAGAAGAAGAAGAAGAAGAACGACGGGAATAGGAGAAGGAGGAAAAAGAGGAGGGGTGAAGACGAGGAGGAAAAGAGAGAGGAAGAGGAGAAGGACAAGGAAGAGGAGTAGGTAAAAGAAGAGGAAGACGAAAGAAGTAAGAGCAGAAGAGGAGAACAGAAAACCCATCATAGATAAGACAATTCAAATATATGGATCTACATACCCACTCACCACTTGGGGTTCTTAGAAAAAAACTCTTAAGAAATTTCACGTTGTAATTTTATGCTGAGGGAAGCTGAACTCTTACTTGGAACGGATGCAACGAGGGGGGAATGAGGAACTGGCGAAGAAGGAGAGGAAGAAAAGGGAAGGAAAGATTAAATGGAAGAAGAAGGGGAGAATATGGAGAAGACAAGGGGGGTGGAGGGAAAGGGGGAGGAAGAGAAGGTAAAGTGGGAGGAAGAGAAGGTAAAGTGGGAGGAAGAGGAGAAGGTAAAGTGGGAGGAAGAGGAGAAGGTAAAGTGGAGGAAGAGTAGGTAAAGTGGGAGGAAGAGGAGAAGGTAAAGTGGGAGGAAGAGGAGAAGGTAAAGTGGGAGGAAGAGAAGGTAAAGTGGGAGGAAGAGGAGAAGGTAAAGTGGGAGGAAGAGGAGAAGGTAAAGTGGGAGGAAGAGAAGGTAAAGTGGGAGGAAGAGGAGAAGGTAAAGAGGGAGGAAGAGGAGAAGGTAAAGTGGGAGGAAGAGAAGGTAAAGGGGGAGGAAGTGGAGAAGGTAAAGGAGGAGGATGTAAAGTGGGAGGAAGAGGAGAAGGTAAAGTGGGAGGAAGAGGAGAAGGTAAAGTGGGAGGAAGAGGAGAAGGTAAAGTGGGAGGAAGAGAAGGTAAAGGGGGAGGAAGTGAAGAAGGTAAAGGAGGAGGATGTAAAGTGGGAGGAAGAGGAGAAGGTAAAGTGGGAGGAAGAGGAGAAGGTAAAGGAGGAGGAGGTAAAGTGGGAGGAAGAGGAGAAGGTAAAGTGGGAGGAAGAGAAGGTAAAGGAGGAGGAAGAGGAGAAGGTAAAGGGGGAGGAAGAGGAGGAAAGGGCATGAATAATAAACAAAACAATCAAATCAAAGGGAATAAATATGAAGGAGGGGGAAGAATATTTATAAACAAACACGAAGATAAAGAAATCAAAGTAAGTAGAGATCGAGTTTTATCCCTGCCTTTGGATTTGTGTTATTTTTTTTTTTTTTTTTCTAGACTTAGGTTAGTACCGAGTCGTTGTTTAATTTTACTTTATTGTAGCTAATTACTCTCTCTCTCTCTTGATGAGTAATTTATTTTTACATCTATATTTTCTTTCACATACTGTATATTGTGTGTGTGTTTTATGTTATTTGTTTTGTAATTAACTTTAGCTCTATCACTACTTCCATTTTCAAGGTGTGTATTCCTCATTACTTCCTGTACACGTTTCCATTTTAAACGGGGTCATTTGTATTGACTTTCACACCAACCATTTATGTTAACTTTCACACCGACCATTTATGTTCTCTTCCACACCGACCATTTTTGTTCACTTCCTCACCGACCATTTCTGTTCACTTCCTCACCTACCATTTGTTCTTTCCAAATACTATCAAGCTAGGCGATCACCCTCCTCCCTTCCAACGTCCATTATTTTATTCCACCCTCCAAGCCCTCCATTCTTTTCTATTTACACAAGGCACCTCCCAAATATTTAACCCTTTTTCACCTCTTCCAATTTCTCGTTTTCAGTTTACTCGGTTCATGCCTGCAATATTTACGTGTGTTTTATGTACTGCAATACTATCTGGTCCGACTTGTTGTAGGTTATTATGATATTAGGCTTTAGTATTATTGGGGATTTTTTTTTTTTTTTTTTTTACCATGTTCAAGCAATTTATCTTATTTTGTCCCGTTGTCTAACAAAAGCGCCTTCCCAGACGTCCTTCAACTAAAAATTGCCCACCCAGACCCTCTTCAAGCTTAATTTGTATATTTTTCGATACACAAATGTCATGGCCGATGGCCGATTTCGTCCAAGTTACAGGCTCGCTTTAGCTCACCCAGACAAACATCGACACCTGAATGGGGTGAAGCGTCATATTATCGCCAAACGAATGGTGTGAAAAAGTCTTAAAATCTTCAAACTAATGGAGCGAAACAGGGGAGTTAAAAAAAAAATCCCCTCAGACCAAGTAGGGTTTAAAGCTGTACCAAACATATTCTAACATGCTTGATAAACAATAATACCCCACTAAATATCAATACTTAATATATTTTCTAAACTGTAACTAAGATGGGAGTTGAATGGCCCTATACCTGGCTTATTATGATATCACCGCGTTATTAACCCCTTCTGTACTGGTGACATTTGTTTTTCATGTTATGCTAGCAACACTTAGAGACGATTGTGTGCAGTTTAAGACAACCATGTGGCAGTAAACAGGGGTAAGTTAAATAGTTCGAAGCCTTCTAGTTGCTGGATACCCATTTTAAATAGTTCGAAGCCTTCTAGTTGCTGGAGACCCATTTTAAATAGTTCGAAGCCTTCTAGTTGCTGGAGACTCATATTAAATAGTTCGAAGCCTTCTTGTTGCTGGAGACCCATATTAAATAGTTCGAAGCCTTCTAGTTGCTGGAGACCCATAATAAATAGTTCGAAGCCTTCTAGTTGCTGGAGACCCATTTTAAATAGTTCGAAGCCTTCTAGTTGCTGGAGACCCATTTTAAATAGTTCGAAGCCTTCTAGTTGCTGGAGACCCATATTAAATAGTTCGAAGCCTTCTAGTTGCTGGAGACCCATTTTAAATAGTTCGAAGCCTTCTAGTTGCTGGAGACCCATTTTAAATAGTTCGAAGCCTTCTAGTTGCTGGAGACCCATATTAAATAGTTCGAAGCCTTCTAGTTGCTGGAGACCCATTTTAAATAGTTCGAAGCTTTCTAGTAGCTGGAGACCCATATTAAATAGTTCGAAGCCTTCTAGTTACTGGAGACATTTTAAATAGTTCGAAGCCTTCTAGTTGCTGGAGACCCATATTAAATAGTTCGAAGCCTTCTAGTTGCTGGAGACCCATTTTAAATAGTTCGAAGCCTTCTAGTTTGCTGGAGACCCATATTAAATAGTTCGAAGCCTTCTAGTTGCTGGAGACCCATATTAAATAGTTCGAAGCCTTCTAGTTGCTGGAGACCCATTTTAAATAGTTCGAAGCCTTCTAGTTGCTGGAGACCCATATTAAATAGTTCGAAGCCTTCTAGTTGCTGGAGACCCATATTAAATAGTTCGAAGCCTTCTAGTTGCTGGAGACCCATATTAAATAGTTCGAAGCCTTCTAGTTGCTGGAGACCCATTTTAAATAGTTTGAAGCCTTCTAGTTGCTGGAGACCCATATTAAATAGTTCGAAGCCTTCTAGTTGCTGGAGACCCATTTTAAACTGAATAAAAGCGTCTAAAAGTAGCCAGAATAAAGTTAAAAGGACGGCACCGGTAGTGAAAGGATTGTTGTTGGTGTTGTTGTAGTTCCCCAGACTGTCCGATAGAACAGTCCGGACTCCAGTTAACCGAAGCCGGGCCAGATGCTCGGCCACCCGAAGGGGCCAGGGTGAGAGGAGATCTGTCTCTGAGAGGGCAGCAGGGGAAGGGACCACCAGCCCACGGGCTTGCACCCCCGAGCCTATGCCCGGGGCCACCATCCTATAGCGGAGAACCAATAAGGAAAGGAGGAGTGGTAGGTAATCATATGAAAATCTATATAACTGTTCTTTCAGGGGAGGTTTTCTGGCCCCTCTTCTCCCTCATGTTTAGACCCATTAGTCTTTAGATTTTAAGAAATTCCCCCAATTAGTTTGGTGATTTTAAGACCTTTTCTGCCATTTAGGTGTCGAAGGATAACGAATCTGCAATTTAGGAGGAACCTACCTTCGATAGAGGCATTTTTTCTACCAAAATATGCACATATTTATCTCGAAGGTGTGTCTTAGTGGTATTACTAAAAGTTTGATGTAGGTTTAAGGAGGAAAAATAATAATATTAATTAAGAATATGGCATAGGTTCTCTCTCCGTTCAGATAATGTACTGTACTTTCGGAGATCTCGGCTATACATTAGGGAGAAGGAGATCCAGACAAAAACATAAACCTCCCCTTAATTGGGACGGATGCAACGAGGGGGAAAATGCGGAGAAGACAAGGAGAAGAAGGAAGAGAAGACGAAATAAGGGGAGAAGGAGGAGGAGAGAAAGAGGATGGATAAAGAGTAGAAAAAGTGGGGTAAGGGGAGGAGGAACAGGGATAGAATACAAATACAAAGGACTTACAAACTGCAACAGACCTATTGGTCCTTACGGGGCAGTTTGAATATCTACACTGCTAAGCTACGCTGTAAATATCCACACCTATTTCCTGGCGGACTCTTCCCAAATTATAGAAACGTCCGCCCGATTGCTTTCATAAATTTAGAGGTATAATAAGTTAAGGGGTCAAGTTTGTTGGCGCTACCTATAACAACTAGGTAAAGAAAAGGACTGTAAAGCAGAAAGCAGAAGGCCTTCTGCTTTACCCCACTTTTTCTGCTCTTCCTCCACCTTCTTTCTCTCCTCCTCCTACTCCCGTTTATTCGTCTTCTCTTCCTTCTTCCTCCTTCTCGTCCTCTCCGTCTTCTCCGCATTTTCCCCATCGTTGCATCCGTCCCAATTAAGGGGAGGTAGCAGTGGAAATTAATTGCTTAAGAAGTGCGTGCGGAGTTACATGGAGGGATAGACAGACTAATGAGGAAGTAAGAAGGAGGTGTGGTGTGGAGGTATATGTGCTGGAAAGTGTGAAAAGGAACAACTTGAGATGGTTCGGCCATATGGAACGTATGGAAAGCGAGAGAATGACTAAGAGGGTGTACGAGAGCGAGGTGGAGGGACAGAGAGGAAGAGGTAGACCGAAAGAGAGGTGGAAGGATGGAGTGAGGAAGTATATGAACGAAGGCGGTGCTGGTTGGGGAGAGGGGCGTCGACTGACTGGGGACAGAGGTGCATGGGGGCGGTTCGTTCGTGGCCACCCCTTCGGGGATCACGGCGTCAGGCAATAGATAGATAGATAAATATATTTTTGTCTGAACCTCCACCCAGGAGGGGAAGAGGGGAAGGGTGGAAGAGATCATTATAAGGGGGTATCATATGAGACCTTTTATTGTCAAATTTTGGTGCCAAACTATTTCCAGTACTTATTGAGGATATGGGAGAGGAAAATAAAAGGAAGTAAACCATTTGGAGGTGAATAAGACTGATAGTAGAGAAAAGAAGATAGCGAGAGAGGGAAGGGTTCAAATCAAATCTAAGAGCTCCTATTTTCATTGCTCAAAATATTTCCAGTAACATTAAGGAAATTTTCTGGTTGGTCTGATAAACTCAGTACCCACTTTACACTATATCTTCCTAGACCAGGGCCTCACTCCTCTCTGGTCTGCCTAGTTCTTTCTGAAGTGCAGGGTAAATAGCTGATTGGACGATAGATTTAAGGGACCCCACTTCGCTTTTTTTTTCTCTTTCTCTCCCTCTCTCTTTGGCTTGTATCCATTCGGCCCCATTCAGTCTACTGTTTTAAGACGTTTATCCCCATCCAGGTGTCAATATTTTCCTGGCGAGCGGTATCGAGCCAGCATATATTTTTTTGTTTTGACAGCAAGCTAAATTTGTACATTTTTCGATAGAAAAATTTCTCCGGCGAAGCCGGATTCCTCCATACAATTCTGGCTCGCTATCGCTCGTCAAGAAGAAATCGACACCTGGATGGGGATAAACGTCTTAAAACAGTTGGCTGAATGGGGCCGAATGGATACAAGCCAGGGAAAGAGATAAAAGAAGATAAATATAAAAAAAGGCCGGCGACCCCCCCTTAACTCTGCATATTCTAATATATTTGAATATCAATTTCCGCGTTATTACCGCTCTGCATATTGTTTCTGGGGCATCTAAATCTCGCGGTAGTCTATCGTACTCTCATATTTTTTACTTTTCTCCGCCATTTTTTAGCTATTTTCACCGACTCCTGTTCTCTCCAGTAAATCGACGTCGCATATTTCCGGCGCTTTACCCCCGATCCTGGACATTTTTAGGTTTCCTCACTTGCATTCTTCTCGTTTCGTGTCGCATATTTCCCCGTAACACCGACCTCCACCCCACCCCCCCCCCCCCCCCTCCACCCCCCTCACCTCCCCTCCCCAATTCCTCCCTTCCTCTTGCTTCTCGGTTCGTGCCGTATCAGGACCCACAACTCAATTTTTTTTACCGGGGTTGCTGAAGTGGGCCAGTGAATAGTATGTATGTAATGTATGTATGTATGTATGTATATACTCAGGCACATACCCCATTGCAGGAGTACAAAGGAGTACAAAGGAAATCAAGCAACAACAGATCTAGTGACCCTTCTAGGCTGCTTGTCCTCCAAAACACTGAGGATCAAGTGTCCAAACAGTGGTTTAGAGTGGGTAAGGGAACATTGGAAAGGGAACTACTGCCCTGCCACTAACGTGGCAGGACTAGGAAGTTAGTAGGGGACATATGGGTTAGTAACTGAGGGGAGGATAAAGTTATTCATTTACAAACGCAGTCAGTCGCGGGTTTGATGCGAGATATTTGTCTAGGCGGAATTAAATGAATCAACGGTGCTGCAGTCTATAACGTCTCGGGGAAGCCCATTCCACAAGTTGACAACTCGATTGAAGAAGAAATTCTTAGATTCGTGCGAGTTAAAAGATTTACCAATAATTTTGCAACCGTTTCCCCGCGTGTAATTAGATTGGTCGATAGTGAAGTACTTACTACAGTTCATATTGTCGATGCCTTTGATGATTATGAACACTTGAATTAAGTCGCCTCTTAATCTGCGCTGGGTTAAAGGAAATAGATTTAATTCTCTAAGACGCTCTTCGTATGGTTTGTTCTTTAGGCTAGGTATCATTTTGGTAACTCTACGTTGAACTCGTTCTAGCTTGTTTATATCTTTTTGGTAATAAGGGCACCAGGATTGAACGCAGTATTCCAGAAGAGGGCGGACTAAGGAATTGTAAAGGGTTAGGATAACTTCTTTGGATTTATGCTCAAATGACCTGCCTATAAAGCCAATTATTTTGTTTGCCTTCTTAACAACTTCTGAACATTGTTGACTCGGTTTTAGGTTACTCGATATTGTTACTCCCAGATCAGTTTCTCTGTTTACATTTTTAAGCTGAGTGCCATTCATCGAATAGTTTGCTTTCTCATTTAGGTATCCGACATGTAGTACTTTACATTTATCCGCATTGAAACTCATTTGCCAAATTTGGGCCCAACATGACAATTTATCTAGATTGTGTTGCATATCGTCAACTTGTTCTTTTGAGAGTACGCTATTTGCAATTTTTGTATCGTCAGCAAATTTTGAGATTGTGCAGGTGAGACCCTCATCTATGTCGTTGATGTAAATTAGAAAGAGAATTGGTCCTAGTACCGATCCCTGGGGTACCCCGCTACTTACATTGGTCCATTTAGATGCCTTACCATTTATGACTACCCTTTGCTTTCTGTTGCTGAGCCAATTTTCTATCTATTTCAACACACCGTCTTGTATTCCATGCGCTTTTAGTTTTAGCAGTAAACGTTTGTGGGGAACTTTGTCAAAGGCCTTTTGAAAATCAAGGTATATAATATCTACAGCTTTACTCTCATCGTAGAGGTTGAGGATATCGTGGAAGAAGTCTAAGAGGTTTGTTAAACAGGAACGTTTTTTACGAAAGCCGTGTTGAGTATCTTTAAGTATGTTATTTCCTCTAAGTGATTTACGAGTCTGTCTCGTATGACCGTTTCTAGCATTTTACATACAACTGAGGTTAAGCTAATTGGACGATAGTTACTGGGTAGGGATTTGCTGCCTTTTTTGAATATCGGTGTTACGTTGGCTAGCTTCCACTGATCAGGCATAGTTCCAGACTGCAAGGATTTATTGAATAGTAATGTCAGTGGTTTGGAGAGCTCATTCTTAGCTTCCTTTAGAACTCTAGGCGAGATTGTATCAGGTCCTGGCGTTTTATTTACCTTGAGTTTATCTAAACAATTCAATACTTCTCTCTCTGTAACGGTGATATTGCTTAGAACATCTGAATTATCAATCTGAATCGGCGATGGTGTAGGGATATCACTGAGGTCTTCTGTTGTAAAAACTGATGCAAAGAAGGTATTGAGGGCATTACTCATTTGTACTTCGTCTTTGGTGTATTCTCCTTTTTCATCGACTAACGGTCCAACAGTTGAAGCAACTACTCTTTTATTTCTGATATAACTATAGAATTCTTTCGGGTTTGTTTTACTTTGATTCGCAATATGTAACTCTAAGGTCTTTTTACTTTGCTTAATTAACTTTTTGGCTTTGCGTCGTAGCTCTACAAATTTCACCCGTTGTTCGTCATTTTGTGAGGATTTTAATCTATCATTAGCAAATTTTTTAGCAAGCAGGCAGTTTGAAATATCTTTATTCCACCATTTGGGCTTATTATTATGGCCTGGACGCCGTATTTTCGATGGTATGCAGTCTTGCACTGCTTTTAGGTAAGTGGTTTCGAATAACTTCCAAGATGTATTTATGTCGTTATTGTTAATTAAAAAGCTCCAGTCAGTTTCTTTAAACATAGCTCTAAGTTTATGGAAGTTTGCTTTCTTTTCAGGGGGTGGCCGACATGAGACAGAGCCCGAACATAAACATTTCAAGTGCCTATTCTCAGGGTCCGGGACCACTTTCGCATTCCCTCGTCCGTTTCTCTGTCTCGTTGAGCCCCCTGCCCCAGTGAATAGTGCAAGTTGTTATTGTTCTTCATATACTGCTTTCTCTTATTTTAAAGGATTTTGTTATATCATCATTATCATTATTACGATGACGTTCTTATATATTGACTTTTGATGTTACCTCGGAGATGAAATAGACCTTTCTCACTTTGGGTATTTTTTGCTCTGTTGCCTACACGAAGCCTCATAATAATTAATAGATGTGTTGCTTGTTTTCCTCTGCAGCCCACTCCTTTATATGCTTCTTGATATTTTGTATGAGTACGCCGTAAACTTAATCGTTTAATTGGTCACAAATCACTAGATGTGTGAGGCTCCATGACAGCATGCCCGACGCTGTGAACCCATGGAGACGCCGCGCTGTTTTGAGTACTTCGTTTTTTCCATCTTGCTTTCTTCCTTCCCTCTATTGTTCAGTGTCTTCCTCCGGTCGATCATAATAGTCTTCTGGATTAATTATCCAGCACTTCTAAATTTATTTTTGGTTTCTTTGTTTTTAATTACGATGGGAGCCCTGCTATATATTTCTCTAGCCCATTCGTCTCTTCTGTTCTCTCCCTCTCTCTCTCTCTCTCTCTCTCTCTCTCTCTCTCTCTCTCTCTCTCTCTCTCCGGAAATGAAGGTAAGAGGACAGTGATGGAGCGGTTAGAGAGAGAGAGAGAGAGAGAGAGAGAGAGAGAGAGAGAGAGAGAGAGAGAGAGAGAGAGAGAGAGAGAGAGAGAATAGACGTAGAAACAGACATTTAACCTTTGAACAACAAAAGTATAATCATTATACGGTAATATAATTAAAATAAAAGTATAGCCCCGGCTCAATAACGTACAATATAAATGCTGCGAGTTTACTCAAATAATATAGAGAGTTATACTACTACAGTACCGGTACATAGTTGGTGAGAGAAAACAAGTACACAACAACATAATATAGAGAGTTATACTACTACAGTACCGGTACATAGTTGGTGAGAGAAAACAAGTACACAACAACATAAATACCAGTACACGAACTACTGAAATATAGCAACGCAAAGTTAAATCTATATAAAATGCATTAAATAGCCAAAAGAAATCGCACTCGCATATATATATATATACTGTATATATGCAGTATACTGTATATACTGCATATATATTTTTCACACACAAAAACAAATACTAAGATTTTTTTGTTTCGAACACACAAACGCACATACACCAAAGGACGCCACTCAGACTAAAGTGGTTCCTGGCGTTAAATTGGCAGAATAGGATGTAAAA
Organism: Paralithodes platypus; assembly: GCA_032716605.1. NCBI lineage: Eukaryota > Metazoa > Arthropoda > Malacostraca > Decapoda > Lithodidae > Paralithodes > Paralithodes platypus. The sequence goes on along the minus strand of CM064486.1, from coordinate 32,899,607 downwards.
AAATAAGTGAACGACTCTTGGCCAGCCGACCCCGAACCTTCCATTTTGACCCGCCATTACGCTCACTTTACACTCTATTTCACACCCTAATGTTCGCTCTAGTGTTTTTTTCTTTCTTTTTGGCGTTCGTACTCTACCCACTCCATGTCACTGTCCACCTCTCATTGGAAGACCTGACAGCAAATTGTGAGACATGCATAAAGGACACTCCTACAGTTTGTATAGACAGACATTATACTACACACACACACACACACACACACACACACACACACACACACACACACACATTATGATATATATATATATGTATGGTGGTGTCCCCCACCCTTTTCCTAATTCTAACCCTCATGGACGGAAATGCGTTTCACTATACTGTATGCCTCACCTTACTTGAATTGGATTGTTTTTTTACTGAGAGCTGGGGGGGGGGGGGAATCTAGCAACTCCTATAAATTTCAATTGAACCATAAACTACCCTAACCTAACCTATTGCAGTATTAATTACTCTGACGTACATTATTATCTAGTTACATTTTCACAAGTCAGCAGAAATATAGAACATTGAAAAGGACTAACCGCGTGCAGGGAGGCAGTCAGATAAGAGGGGTGGTGTCATACAAACTACGCTATCATGGTGGGACACACACACACACACACACACACACACACACACACACACACACACACACACACACACACACACACACCTCCCCGTGGCGTAACGGATAGCGCGTCTGGCTCACAACCAGAAGGTCCCGAGTTCGAGACCCGGGCGGGGAAGAGACATTTGGGCAAGTCTCTTAACGGTGTAGCCTCTGTTCACCTAGCACTATAAATAGGAACCTGGTATAAGTGGACGAAGTTGTGACGTCCCATCTGGGGTTGGTGATCGGTTACAAGGTGAGATGGGTATCGTACTGGTCAACCTAAGCTAGTGGTCAACCTAAGCCTTCGGGTGAGACTGGTACCGTAGTGAGAATGGTACCGTACAGATTACCCCTAAGCCTTCGTTTCCAAATGTCGCCTAAATACAGACTACACACACATCCACAGCCATTCCAACGATACATAAACACTTAACATGCATTTCACGCAATACATTCCCAGTTAAGGAGGCGCGATAATAATGAGCTTAGCTCGCATTGCGTGGATTCCCCTTGACGAACAAGTGAGTGAGTGAGTGAGTGACACACACACACACACACACACACACACACCCAGTTGCCACACAATAATTATACAATATGTTCTGCTCTCCCATATACACTCCCCTGTGTCATAAAAGGGAGGCTCTGATTGGATGGAAGATAATGGAGAAAAACAATAATTTATGGGCAAACTTATGTTGGGGAACAAAGTGGAAAGACGAACCCTCAGTAGAATTTGAATATATTGACATTAAGACTGGCATTGTATTTGTTTTGGGCACTATTGAAGTAGGGTTCGTGTATATATATATATATATATATATATATATATATATATATATATATATATATATATATATATATATATATATATTATTGTTAGATATAAAGCACATCAACGTTTTCCAGGACTTGTGTGTTTTAATTTGGAATAAAATTATCACCTCACTTTATGAGGTAGGATCACACTCCATGATGAATGCTCTTGGTTAATTGTAAGAGGATTCCAGATAAATTATAAGGATTGGGCCAGGCAAAGTGGAGGTAACTTTTAATAATAACCTTTTCATATATGTCAGGATCATTAGCAGAATTTTTGGTGGTTAGAATATGCATGTAGAAGGTGAAGGGTTTATTAGTGTTCGTCTCCTTGATTATTAGAGGTCCTTCCTAAACTGTAAAGTGCGGCAAAACAAATGAAGCCACCAAGATCTTGAAAGCTTGGTTTCCTATGACAATCTTGGGGCCTCGTGAGAGTTACAAGCTACTGAAAATCCTACAGTCCCGAGGTTGGAGACCGAAAACAATATATGTTATTTTAGTCAAAATATAAAAATTACCCTAACATTATCGTATAGAAGGGGTAAGCTTATACAAAATTATGTTAACCCTCTTAATACGGACGACATCTTTTTTTATTACCATATTCTGGGTAATATTAGACGATTTTATTAAGATTATGAAATACGTGTGGGAGCCAGGCGGTTGAAGACTACCTCGTGCAATTCCTTAAGTACAAAATATGTTATGCTATATATGTTTTTTTATTCTGGATAACCCTACACGATTTTAATAGACTCAAGATAGAGCTCCACTAGTCAAAGGGGTAAAGGATATAAGGGATGGAAAGCGTTCATGTATAGTATATGTATAATATATGTATTATGTATATAGGCTCGAAACAGATACATTAAATAATTACAAGGTAACAGTTGCATAATCATTTAGTATCATAGTTCATTAATACAAAACAAATAATAGTTCATATATAATAATATATATGAACAGGAAATATTGTAAATTTAAACTTGAATATCATAGCCGAATATAATGTTGGCCATTTACGAGAAAGAAAACAATAATTATAGAGCGAGTTAATATATTGTTATATTTACTAGAGTGGTAAGCATATTTTGGACAAATGTGAAAAATAAACAATCTCGGATTTTTTTTTTGGTAAATAAGCTTTCAAGGATGACAAAAATGGGAGAAACTTTGGAAAATTATTCTTGTGTACAGATTTTTTTGTTTACAAACGCTGTAAATGGGTAAAGTTCCAAGTACCCCAAGTGTTATGGTCTCAGAGGTATAATACTGAAACACAAACGCTCTCTCTCTCTCTCTCTATCACACACACACACACTCACACTAACTCATACATACAACAACTCGCATACATACAAACTTATTCACTCACTTTCTTTCACCCCCCCCCCCCCCCCCGACACACACATATAAACCCACAATCGTATCACACATACACACACACATACTTCCTCCTCCTCCTCCTCCCCCCCCCCTCCCCCCCCCCTCCCCCCCCCCCCCACACACACAATCAAATCACACCGACTCTTTACAGACACCAAACAGGCCACAATCACCCCCACTCAGCCATCACACCTTCACTAACACCCTGAGCCCGTTTCATTAGCTCGTTCCACTCTTCCACTCGTTCCAATATCCTTCTTCCACTACCACCAATTACAATTAGTCCAACACTCTACTGACGCAAGAGAAGCACCAGTAGCTTCACGTTAATAGTCTGCAAGTGCGCTCCACGACCATGTAAACCTTCAGTGCATATTGTGATTTATTATAAGAGTGTATTTCAATTAGATAGACAGACAGACAGACAGACAGGCAGACAGATAGATAGATAGATAGATAGATAGATAGAGATAGATATGGATATATACACGTATGCAACAGATATACATAGCGGTATAAATAACCAATATATAATATTTTTTTCTCTGAGCGGGCATCGAACCCACGATCTTAGGAAGAGCCAGGCATCTCACTAACCATGCTCTGACCTCTGTAAGATGACTAAGATCGTGGGTGATGCTGAAATATTTATATAATTATCACCATCTATTTTTTTTTTAAGGTATGTACAACTACTGACAAATATTCGTGAGCTCTTCCGATATTCTTTATGCAAATATATTAATTTAGATCGGTGTTCATATAAAATCAGGTATGCATTAACATAAGCGTGTTTATTTATTTATATGTAGCTGATTTGATCTGAACATCAATCTCAATGGATTTATATAATATAATGTGCATAAAGAAAACCGCCAGAATTCCCGAACATTTGACAGTAGCTGTACATGGAAAAGCATTGCGATAAACTTTCACATCAAGGATTAACTTAGTGAAAACCACCTGCATAAAACCTGTTGCTTGTCTATGTTACGTGTGTGTGTGTGTGTGTGTGTGTGTGTGTGTGTGTGCGTGTTTGTGTGTTTGTATCCTCGTCTGTGTAATTGTGTGTGTTTGTATCCTCGTCTATATGTGAGTACGTGTGTTCTCGTCTGTGCTGTGCGTGGGTTATTTGTTGTGTGTATATGAGTCCTTGTCAGAATCTGTTTTTTTTTTTGTTTTGTTTTTTTTTTTTTTCTCGTTAACACACAGTAGAGACTGGAGAACACATATCAACTGCACTACAATACATTTTATAAACTAGGCTTTCAACACTGTACCCCGACACACTAAACACAAAATAGGGGACCAGCCGTTTAGGAGGAGTAACTGTAGTGCGTCAAAGGTTCCGGAGACGACAAAACGCAGGGAATGATTTAGGTGTAAAATATATATTATAAGAGTTTTACTTATAAGCTATCAGACCAGAAATGCCGATGAAAGTTGAAGGAAGAGGCGCTTGTGTGATAGCGGCTTCAGGTCATTATGAAGGATCTGGTTATTTAAAATATAGGGATTATGGGTAAAGTGATGGAATGGTAAGTTACCAAGTACATTAAAGGGAGACTAAAGATTCATTCTTGAGGGGAGATGGGCCATTTTTATGGTCCCCCTTCTCTCTCGTGTTTAGCCCCATTTCGGCCCATTAGTTTGAAGATTTTAAGATCTTTAGCCACATATATTTGTCAATATTAAGACCTTTCGTACTATTTAGGTGTCAATTTTTCTCCAGGCGAACGCTAGTGAGCCTGTAATTTTGGGAGAATCGGCCTTCGGCCGGAACATTCTTCTACCGAAGAATGTACACATTAATTTAGAAGGGGGACCTAATGGATGTTTTTTTGTTTTTTAAGTTTGTGATGGAGGTCTAGGAAGGAAACAAAATGCAATAATAAATATATGAAATAATCGACCAAAAAATAAACCCATCTTCCATTAATTAAATCATATACTGTAGGTGATTCAAATGATAAACCATAGTTGTCGTATAGAGGGAAGAAGATTGCGTGTGTACAACTCGTGATGGATAATATGCATGTATTGGTATCGGTTTCTTAGTCATGTCATATGAAAGAAATGCAAAGTTATCAATCTAAACCCCATACCCCACCAAAAAATGAAATGGGCAAACTAGCATACACAGTTTGCACTAACTAACGTGTTGCCAATAATAGAGAAAATATAGTCAATTAGGTTAAGTATATAGCATAGTATATAACATTATATTTGATGATTTATTAGATAAGCTTATAATTGCTTGTTTTATTAGGTATTCTTATATTTGTTAGAATGACATATCGCGACGAAAATAGAAACTTTCACAATTTGTCAAACTTATTCTTTGGTAAATAAGCTCTTAAGGATGACATAAATGTGAACAACTTGAGGACATATAAACTTGTGTACAGGATTTCTTTTTCCGGCCTCTGTAAATGGTCAAAGTTTCAAGTACCCTAAGTGTTATGGTCTCAGAGGTATAATGCGAAGAGAGAGAGAGAGAGAGAGAGAGAGAGAGAGAGAGAGAGAGAGAGAGAGAGAGAGAGAGAGAGAGAGAGAGAGAGAGAGAGAGAGAGAGAGAGAGAGAGGGGAGAGAGAGAGAGAGAGAGGAGAGAGAGAGAGAGAGGGGGGAGAGAGAGAGAGAGAGAGAGGGGGGGGGGTTGTGGGGGGGGGGGATATAATGACCAAGATAGGGCCACCAATCGAAGAAAACGGGCCTGCGGGGAATAGAGGCAGTTTTTGGATATTGGAAAACAATACACGAGAATTTTATGCAGGGAGAACCAAAGCGAAGAAAGGAAGAAGCGGATACAATAATAATAATAATAATAATAAGAAGAAGAAGAAGAAGAAGAAGAAGAAGAAGCAGAAGCAGAAGAAGAAGAAGAAGTAGAAGAAGAAGAATAGAAAAAAGGAAGAAGAGGAAAGAAGAAGAAAGAAGGAAAAGGAAGAAGAAGAAGAAGAAGATTAATAAACATTTATAACAATGGAAGAGGTCAAACAAAGAACGAATAATCTGCTAATACTAACATCAAAATATATATTGGTACAAAACAATACTATTTACAATATACCCATGATATTACCATTAAAACAAGACGAGTCAAACCATAATACTAAAGAAAATAAATCCCACTAATAATGTAATAATATCATTCAAATGTTTAAATTATACTAAGCCCAACACATAAACAACACACAATAATACTGAATATATCACAGCAATATAAACAAATGCAAACATGAAAACAGGAAAACAATAGAGTACTCCAATCAGTACGCACCTGCACCAGCCGCATTGTTCTCAGGGTCAGGTGAATGTCGGAGATTAAAGGTCTTTGTAACGGCTCCCCTTGGTGTGTGTTATGTGTGTTGACTGTTACTGTATTGTAGGAGTGGTTGTGGTTATGAGTGTTGTCTGTAACCAGTGTAATGTGTGAAGTGTATGTTAACTGTTACTGTATTATAGGAGTGGTTGTGGTTATGAGTGTTGTCTGTAACCAGTGTAATGTGTGAAGTGTATTTTGCCTGTTACTGTATTGTAGGAGTGATTGTGGTTATGAGTGTTGTCTGTAACCAGTGTAATGTGTGAAGTGTATGTTGACTGTTACTGTATTGTAGGAGTGGTTGTGGTTATGAGTGTTGTCTGTAACCAGTGTAATGTGTGAAGTGTGTTGACTGTTACTGTATTGTAGGAGTGGTTGTGGTTATGAGTGTTGTCTGTAACCAGTGTAATGTGTGAAGTGTGTGTTGACTGTTACTGTATTGTAGGAGTGGTTGTGGTTATGAGTGTTGTCTGTAACCAGTGTAATGTGTGAAGTGTGTGTTGACTGTTACTGTATTGTAGGAGTGGTTGTGGTTATGAGTGTTGTCTGTAACCAGTGTGAAGTGTGTGTTGACTGTTACTGTATTGTAGGAGTGGTTGTGGTTATGAGTGTTGTCTGTAACTTTTGTAATGTGTGAAGTGCATATTGACTGTTACTGTACTGTAGGAGTGGATATGGTTATGAGTGTTGTCTGTAACCAGTGTAATGTGTGAAGTGTGTGTTGACTGTTACTGTATTGTAGGAGTGGTTGTGGTTATGAGTGTTGTCTGTAACCAGTGTAATGTGTGAAGTGTGTGTTGACTGTTACTGTATTGTAGGAGTGGTTGTGGTTGTTGTTGTTGTTGTTGTTCCCTAAGCTGCCTGGCCGAACAGCCCCGAGTCCCTGAGAAAGGCCATGGCCACGATCGGGCTTTCCCACAGAGCTCTCATTGAGTGTAGATTGTGTTGTTGGCGTAAGTGGTTGTGTGAAATGCAGTCTTCTATGATGTGTTTAATGGTATGGGGTGCTGTGTTACATCCCGGGCAGGCGTCGACAACGGAGTCATCCAGTCTCTTCTGATAGCTCAGGAGAGCTGGATGGTGTCCGCATCTCAGCCTGGCCAGGTGGACTCTGCCCTCGCGAGGAAGGGAGGATTCGGAAGGATGGATTTCGGGAGGTCGTGCATGCAGCTGCGTGTTGTCTGTGAGTGAGTGGATGGATCGGTGAGAGATATGAGTATGGATGTGCTTCTGGAGGTTGGTTCGGGGTGGGCAGGGAGGGAGAGAGGACAATAATTATTGTGTGTGATACCGTGTGCTGGGTGTTGTTTTGATATTTCTTGGTGTCTGTGGGTGTGTTGCCATCATGGAGGTATGATAATAAGGAGGCGGCATGTACCTATCTCCCCATACACTCAGACTGACGCCGGTGGGTGGAGCTTATCGGCCCGGTGGGCGGGGCTTATTCACAGGAGATTGACTCAAAACATTGGTATCTCCCCTTCGAGTTACTGCAATTTGTCCCTTGTTTTTGCCTTATCAGACAAAGAAATGTATACATTTGGATGTATTTAAAGAACAGAAAGCTTTGTTTTTTTATTTGCTACAAGTATATGTGTTTCAATAGGATATGTTATATAACCATAGACCATAGTGTATAGCTATGTAGGCCTAGATATAACCATGCATGGTGGAGTACATAAAAAATAACCACAATGTCAGCTCTTTTACAGTAAAATAATCAATATAAATCAAGTTCCAGGAAATAAATAAAACTGTTTTTATAATAATAACATAACATACACACATTTTACCTATATTTACATTCCCCTCGAATTGTATTAGCTTTGTGTACTCTTGGGCGACTTTTACTTGGCTTTTTATGTATTACATTTGCAGTAATATTGTTTCCCTGCCATAGTGACATCTAAACCTGGATGTACTTTTCTGTGATGGCTTTTTATAGTAGAAAAACTAGGTGATTTTCCCAATGGCCCCTAGTTCTTTCATAATGCTTTATCTAGATTTGAAAAAATGGGTTTATTCAAGTATGTTTCTAGAACTGATTGTAAAAGTTGATGACAAGTTAGTCTTGAAAGATTTTTCCTCTGATACATGTTTTCTGAAAAATGTCTCGCATGTTATGCATACAATCAATGACGGTCATCTAGAGGAAAAATTAAGGGAGCCTCTACTCTTTAGCTTAACTAACGAATTTATGTCACTGTGATTTGTTTTGCCACTTCTCTAAGGCATTTATGCAAGCTCCACACTTTAAACACTGTGTTCAAGTTCAGAATTTAACCTACCCTCACTAACAATAACCTATCTTAACCAAGTTTAAGTTAGGTTAAAAAGCTGTGATTTTTGTTGCTTTTTGCAAGCTTTTTTCGGCAAGAGTTGTGTTATCGGGCATTACCACTATCGACACACAGCATAACTAGGCTATAACTCATTTCTAAAACATTAACCTAACCAAACAACCTAACATTGCATTAATGTAGAATAGGTTAGGTTTAGGGTTCTTTAGTTAGGTTAAGTGTTCTATAAGATGATTTTAATGCTGTATGTCCGTGGTTGGTACGAGCCCGATATAAGACAAACCCTTACCGCGGCTTTTTTCCCCACAAATTCCCTCTCTTCAATAGCGTTGCCGACTAGGGGGGGCCTTGGTATTGAGTGAATAATAATAGATAAATATATCTCAGCTAGTTTCATTATCACCGAAGGTATAGATATGAAGACAGGGAATATAAAACGAATGATATTAAATATTGGTGAA